>SJYC01115125.1:0-87284 GCA_006408675.1 Madoqua kirkii | reverse complement strand
AGCCACCCGGAGCGGCAGGAACACACTGTTTATTTGCCAGATGCCCAGAGGTGCCCCTGCCGGGGCGGCTTTTCCACTGGCAGCACCTCAGCCCCCTCTTGCATTATTAAGCTCCAGAGAGCTTTGTTTCTCACTCCTCTCCACACAAAGCTCAAAGGAGCCAAGAGACAATTCCACCTCTCAGCACCTCAACCACTTGAGAGGGAAAGTCAAGCAGGGACCCTGCTGCTGCTGCTGCTGCTGCTGAGTCACTTCAGTCGTGTCCGACTCTGCGACCCCATAGACGGCAGCCCACCAGGCTCCCCCGTCCCTGGGATTCTCCAGGCAGGAACACTGGAGTGGGGTGCCATTGCCTTCTCCAGCAAGGACCCTAGTCTTAGATAAAACAAAGTATTTCAATTCTGGTTGATTTCTTTTTCTCAAGAGAGGTGTTAGGCTGGGTGGTAAGAACGTCTTCAGTTTGGATTTTTGGATCTGTTTCTTTTAACTCCTGCCCCTTGTAAACTTTATTCATTAATGTTGAGAATAACACTGAGATTCAAAGGTCTGGAGATGAAGTGGAAAAGCACAACCAGAGTAGATGGCACTGTCATGCCACAAAACTTATGGTGCCAAGTTCTCCTCAGTGAACTTAATGTCCTTTATTAAATCCCTTCATTATGAGCCCCCGACAAGTCTTGCAGCTCCTAGAATTTAAGCTATACAAGCCACACCATTTGCCCCTTTTCTGTCAATAAATTTTCAGAACCAAGTTCTGCTGAGACCTCAACCAGGAAATGAGAACTATGTACTCCTCTTCCTCCTCTTTCTCCCTGGGGAACAATGCAACCTGTCGAATAATATTTTTGGAGACTGCAAAATTTTCCCAAATGGTAAAAAGAATAGTATCAGTTTTACAAGTGAGTTTATATTTTAAACATACGTATAAATTAGACAAACAGAACGTCAGCGATACGTGGTACACGCAAAGGAGAGCCCCTCAGGCCACGCTTGGCTTTGAACATGTGCCTCGAGGGTCAGAGGACGTCTCCTGAGGCTCGACCCAGGGAGTCTCAGCTTCGGCCCCGCTGGTGTGTTGGCACAGGTCACGTTTGCTGCTGGGCTTGTTTATCAGCATCGCCAGCCTCTCCACCAGATGCTGGGAGCAGCCTGCCTCCACACGTGGCAACACGGTGCCCACAGACATCCCAGCGGAGAACCATCAGTGAACCCTTAACTCTAGCAAAAAGCAAAACAAAGCTAAACTAAAACAACAGCTGTTCAATAGAAAGGGAAGAAGCAGCAGCACACGCTGCACCATGCAGGACTCTCAGAACTGTGCCAGCAAGGACACCGCACCCAGAGGCCACACACCGCACGGGCCCGTTCACGCGGCACATTCTGCAAGGCAGTGCACAGGGAACGCCGGTGCCTGGGTGGGTGTCGGGGTGGGCGGGGGGCTGCGGGCTGGTGGAAACGGTGCATCTGGTTTACGGCGACAGCTACACAGTCAGGTTGGAGTCTCAGCCTCACTGAGACGAACGCTCCAGACAAGTGACGTTTATAGTATGTAAATCTGACCTCGATAAAGCTGTTTTTAAAAAATGGAAAAAAACAAAACAACAGGAGGGTGAATGCACTGCAGAGGATGGGCAGCCCGATCCCGAGGCCTCCCTGGACTCTAGGCCGTGGCCTCCCCAGACCGAGGCCAGACCCCAGCATGCTGCTGACCACAGTGACCGCTGGAGCGAGCAAGGTGTTTTTGCCGGTCAAACAGCTGCGCCGTCTGTAGCACCTGATGCGGCTCAGCGGGCTGTGTAGCTAGTGCTTGTGTGTCTTTCTATGGAAACAGCGTGTACGCATGGCCACCCATGTCCAACCCGGCCAGCAAGAAGACAGGCGGCCCGTGGGGTCTGCCCGTAGGACCTGGTGCATTCTCTGGGGGGGGGGCGGGGGCATGATGGAGCATGCCCACTGTGACATGAGATGCAAAGGGGAAAAAGGCTTGAAAGCCCCCAGAATCCCCCATGGCAGACTCAAACCTCTGCCATGGTAAAAAAAAAGAAAAAAGAAGCCTATCTCCTTTACTATGTGTTAAACAACAGCTACTGTTGATGTTCAAACAATTCTGGGGCCTCTTCTTGGGGAACAGAAAATACCCAATACATATTCAACCCTCTGTGAGGCAGCACTTGGCATTTCTAGAATCTTCAGCTCTAATGGACCTGTGAAACATGAACAGCGGGTTAGAAATGGAGGCTGCTGGGTAAATTATCCCAAGACTTCACTGTGGCCAAGTTTTGGATAAAGATGTTGGTACTGAATTCATCTCCCCCTTCCTTTCACTGGAAGTGTGAGGACTTTGTGGAAGAGAAGAGATAATTTCATTTTCAATTTAAATTTAACAATTTAAATCTCCCCCAAGGCCTCTCACGCAAAAATATTACTTTCTGTTTTGATGATTCTACATCTGATATGTTACAAGACAGTGAAATTCTGAGAAGTCCTGTCCCTGCTTGAAGGCCAGCAAACTGAGGACATGGGAACTCACACCAGCCCAGATGGAAGGCACTAGAAGGAGGTTCACCCAACAACTCCTGCCAACGTCTCAGGAAAAGCAACTGAATGATCAATAATTCTGATTAGGCCCAACCTCCAAAGTGAGCTGAGGACAGGAAGGATGCTGACCTACCGATTAAAATCCCACTGGTTTCCTAGAAAGTGTCATGTAGAATGTTCTCTTTGACTTGCTGATCAGCCACAACAACGAGCAGTAAAAGAGGGAGGTTGTCTCACGCATATTCTGTGAAATATGCACAACTTTACAGCAGTGTTTTGCTGAGCAGGGTCCGGGCAACAAGCACATGTTGAAAACAAGCACGTCCTAACACACTGGGAAGAAGGCGATGTTGCTAGAGCAGACCCACAGTCAGGGCTTTCTTGCCTACCTCTTTTTGACAGATACCTAAAGATAAGCTTCAGGAGTAATTTTGAAAGTTCTCTTTCCAAATATTGGCAGTTGTCGAGTGCGGCCCCACCGGAGTGAGCCGCAGGGCCCTCACTGCCCGAGCGATGCGAGCGAGGTTACGAGAACACTGGTGACTCGCTTTCTATGCTTCAAGTTTTAAACTTGCAGAAACCGAAGTGGGAGGCAGGGTTACTGGTTCAACAACTCAACTAGGCTTATTCTAGCTAAGAGTCAGAGACGTAGTCACCACCGTACTTGGCATCACCCGTGAAAACAGTTGCCACTGCCTCTTCAGATCGGTTGCTGTAACTACTTTCCAACTGCCCCACGGTTTCTTTTCGTACCCAAATTTTCTCTTGAAAAAGTCAATTCTTTTCCATGAACCTGAGACCTTTTTTTTTTTTTTTAAGTTTTAGGGCGAAAGACTTTTGGACAAGAGGAGATCGAGTCTCTGGTCCTGAAGGCACGCTGGGGTGTGTCTGATGCCTCGGTGGAGACTGAAGAGCTGCCACTGGTCTGGAGCTGCGCTGGAGACCATGCGGCTCACACCGGCCTCTCCAGCGTGACAGCGGCGCACTGCGCTCCTCCCGCGCAGGCCCCAGGCCACGGCCCCCGCCTGGTCTGTGCCTCCCCTAGACCAACTCCCCCGCCCGTCTGCCCGGCTCCTGGGCCGCCTGCCTGCTGCCGCCCCCTCTAGCTCACTGTCTGCCCCTCTGCCTCGGTTCTTCCAGCAGGTGCCCTCTCTACCTGTTGCCCTTCTGTCCACTGGCTTCTCTGGGCCTCGTTAGTGGGTCTTTGACACAACCAGCTCCAGTCTACAAGCCTCCAGACAGTTTCAGAGCCACATTCCTTAAAGAATGACACTTTCCTGCGTGAGTGGATCATGTGGAGACCAGGTAACTGCGGCCTTCGATTCAAGTCTGCTTTATTACATCATAAGCCAATCCACTGGGACCTGGCTGGGTCACACGGCAGCCCTGCCTCAACCTCTGTGCCCAGTTATTTTGGCGGTCATCTTTGTTTTGCTCACACAGAGAGCCCATTGGTTCTGACGTGGTGTAGAGCAAAGAGCACTGGACTAGGAGTCGGACCTGAGTCCCAGGCCAGCTGAACACAGGTGCTGGCCACTACGCGGCTCTGCTGGGAGGATGAACAGAAGGACCTGGAGGTGCTCTCTGCATGGGGGCATTTCGTGAAGCATTATAGAATTGACCGAGCCAAGGCAATCTTCTGAATGCCACTGTAGATGCCTTTCATGGGGCGGGGGTGGATAAATTTCCATAATCTCGAGAAGAACCTGTGGAGAGGACCTAGAGTGTAGACTTTTCTCCGAGAAACCTGGAGAAAAAGGTGCCGCCATAAAGCAGGCACGTCTGCACTCGGTAACGCAGCAGAGCACCTCACGCCAAGCCTGGCACACTCAGCATGCCTGCTGACGTTGTCCGCGTGTTTTCCAGAGAGGTGTGTGGTGCCAGGACCAGCCGTGGTTCTCTGGAGAGAAGAAACATGGCTTTAAGCAACCGTTTCAACTGGTTCCGTGAACTTTGTCCACAGCTAGTTTCACAGCAAACAATCAGCATCACCCTCTTCTGAGAAATGAGTATAAATTGTGAGAAAGGCAGTGCATGAGGAAATCCAGGAAACAGCGCAGGGCTATCAGATCGCAAGTGCATGGGTCCGAGTGAAAGGCGACAAGACAGAGGTCGGTGACATCGAAGAAATACGGAGCTGTGTTTAAAAATCCCAGCCACAAGAGTGCATCTGCAGCCAGAAAAGTGGAGCTGGGCTCCGGCTGCAGAGGGGATCCCAGAGGAGGCCCTGGAACAGGCTTTTCTCTGCAGGGAGCAGCCTGAGGCCTCCGCAGACCCGTGGGCTTGGCTGGGCGGGCCCTGGCCCAGGGCTGGGGCACAGTGGGGTCACTAGTGGTTTTGACTGATCAACTTACATGCAGAGAAGATGTAGACATGTCAGCAGAATTATATTTTTAGCTTGAGAAGCAAAATAAAACAAGATTCAGGTGCTAGTGGTGGTGGTGGTGGTGCTGCTGCTGCGTCGCTTCAGTCGTGTCCGACTCTGTACGACTCCATGGACGGCAGCCCACCAGGCTCCTCCATCCCTGGGATTTTCCAGGCAAGAGTACTGGAGTGGGGTGCCATTGCCTTTTTGTGAGGCCTTGATAAAAAAGAGGCTGAAATTCAATTCTCAAAGCATTTGACTATTGTGCATTTATTTCTTAAAGAAAGGGCTCAGAAACGAATGACATGGGCACATGGGGGCTTGACTCCGGCAGTTCCCACGGCGCTAACTGCACGCAGACCAGGCCCTGAGCAGTCCTCGGCCTGGGCGGGTGGGCAGGAGCAGCGGGTCTTGTCCTCCGATGATGGCTCAGCCCACACTCCAGGAGCAGGGCTAAGCACAGATTGTGCCCTGGGGTTTGGGGACAAGCGGGGGCCAGAGCTGGGGCCTGGGGGCTTCCTGGCCCCAGGAGCACCCAAGGGGGGTTTCAGGGTGGGGAGTGGGTGGACTCAAGCTCCTGCTATGGGCCAGGCCCCGCCCCCCAGGAGCTGAAGGTCCTCTGGCCTAGGCTGTACCCCTGCCTTAGAAATGCAAGGGACGAGGATTTACCAAGCAGCATGGGGGTCTCTCCTCAGCATCCTGTAAGATCTTATAGTGGAAAATGAATTTCTGAAGCATCAGTATATAAAATGGACCCACTCTGCTGCACATCTGAAACCAGCACAATATTGCAGCCAACCAGAGCTCAGTAAAAACAGAGGAGATGCATTTGGTGATTTCTGACAAAGAGGAAAGGCATGCTTTCAAAAGTTTTAAAAAGATATTTATTTTTATTTCTGGATCACCAGGGAAGTCCCAGGAAAGGCGTGCGTTGTGGCTGGTTTTTATCAAAGCCTCACAAACACTTAGATTAGGTTCAACAGCAAACAGAGGGGCTTTGTGATTTTTGCAGTAGAGGAGATAGGAAGTTGTATGTATGTAGAATGATTATATATCTGAGTCTCTGAAATGCACTGGGAGAGGTGGCAATCTGAAGATGCACTGATAGCAGAGAGGGGTCCTTCAGCCTCTATTCACCTCTTGTGAAATGAACGTGATTGTACCTGAGCCTCTTGTGAAATGAACATGTTTGTACCTGAGTCTCTTGTGAAACGTATGTGTTTGTACCTGAGTCTCTTGTGAAATGCATGTTTTTGTACCTGGGTCTTGTGTGAAAGTACGTTTTTGTATTTGAGCCTCTTGTGAAACGTATGTGTTTGTACCTGAGTCTCTTGTGAAACGAACATGTTTATACCTGAGCCTCTTGAGAAACGAACGTGTGTGTACCTGAGTCTCCTGTGAAATGCATGTTTTTGTACCTGGGTCTCACGTGAAAGTACGTTTTTGTACTTGAGTCTCTTGTGAAATAAACGTTTTTGTACCTGAGCCTCTTGTGAAACGAACATGTTTGTACCTGAGCCTCTTGAGAAACGTACGTGTGTGTACCTGAGTCTCTTGTGAAATGCATGTTTTTGTACCTGGGTCTCACGTGAAAGTACGTTTTTGTACTTGAGTCTCTTGTGAAATAAACGTTTTTGTACCTGAGCCTCTTGTGAAACGAACATGTTTGTACCTGAGCCTCTTGAGAAACGTACGTGTGTGTACCTGAGTCTCTTGTGAAATGCATGTTTTTGTACCTGGGTCTCACGTGAAAGTACGTTTTTGTACTTGAGTCTCTTGTGAAATAAACGTTTTTGTACCTGAGCCTCTTGTGAAACGAACATGTTTGTACCTGAGCCTCTTGAGAAACGTACGTGTGTGTACCTGAGTCTCTTGTGAAATGCATGTTTTTGTACCTGGGTCTCACGTGAAAGTACGTTTTTGTACTTGAGTCTCTTGTGAAATAAACGTTTTTGTACCTGAGCCTCTTGTGAAACGAACATGTTTGTACCTGAGCCTCTTGAGAAACGTACGTGTGTGTACCTGAGTCTCTTGTGAAATGCATGTTTTTGTACCTGGGTCTCATGTGAAAGTACGTTTTTGTACTTGAGCCGCTTGTGAAACGAGTGTTTTTGTACCTGAGTCTCTTGTGAAATGCGCGTTTTTGTACCTGAGTCTCTAGTGGAAGGGACACCACAGGAGAACGCTGTGCAGGAAGCAGAGAGCTTTCTCTCCGGGGCCCTCAGAGAGCAGTAAGTAGTACACTGCAACTGTCTTTGAAGAAAGGGCCAGAAAAAACAGACGTGGGAGAAGTCAGAGACTGTTCAGTCTTTTCACTGGAGCCTCTACGGAGAGTGAAACGGAAGCATGTTGGCCACGCCCCAGTTATTAGGAAATATGAAAAAGACAGGTCAGAACGGGATTGGCCCCCTACACAGGCCGCAGCAACAATGACAGTCTCAGGGCCTCGGATCCCTAGCACAGCACAGACGACCAGGAGTCTCCACGTGGCAGCCAGTAACGGTCACGAAATGAAGCAAAAAAGAGTACAGGACAGAAGAGAAACATGTGCTGTGAAAACCTTCTTACTGAATTTTATATTTGTCATCATGCCAATAAGTAAACGGGAACAAAGTTGAAATAAACGTCACAGTAAAAAGGATAGAAAAAGTCATGGACTTTCAATTGCAATAAAAATATATTTTGAAAAATGGAAAATGCATATATATCTTTGTGTTGGTCTGTCACATTGAGTAATTACAATTTGCTTTAAAGCCTTAACTTTTGCAAATTTGTAGATAATTGCGTCAAAGCTAAATTTCTCTTCATGTCAGATTCTTAATCTATATTTACTCATCACTGATCACAGACCACTTGTGCTTTAATTTTGAAATTCTTCTTTCATGTTAAGTAACAAATAGGAAAAGTGTTAAAAGGATAAGATTGGGAGAGATTCATAGAAATCCCATTTGATGTCAAATTCCATTAACAGCAAGTCCATAGTTCTCTCCTGGAGGCTCAGACAGTAAAGAATCCACCTGCAATGTGGGAGACCTGGGTTCGATTCCTGGATCGGGAAGATCCTCTGGAGGAAGACATGGCAACCCGCTCTAGTACTCTTGTCTGGAGAATCCTATGGGCAGCGGAGCCCGGTGGGCTACAGTCCAAAAGGTCACAAAGAGTTGGACATGACTGAGCACAGCAGCTACTATGCTTCTTCGGGACCAATTCTGGCGGCTTTCAAAGGCCTCCCAGTCCCAATGTTGTTTAGGTAGGGAACTGTACAGAGGGGCTGCCCTTGATTATTTCAAATCTACTCTGCATGTTAGGGACCAAATTCCCCCATGAGGCTCAGATCCCAAGTCTTTCTGAATGTGAAGTGTTAGTGGCTCAGCCATGTCTGACTCTTTGCAACCCCGTGGACTGTAGCCCACCAGGCTCCTCTGTCCATGGGACTCTGCAGGCAAGAATACTGGAGCGGGCTGCCATGCCCTCCTCCAGGGGATTCCCCCCCACCCCCCACAGGAATCGAACGCAGGTCACCCACATTGCAGGCAGATTCCTTAGTGTCTGAGCCACCAGGGAAGCCATTTTCTGAATTTACTGAAAAAGAAAAGGACAAAACTAAGACCAGCTTATTCTCTCTGTGCCGCGGCTGTCTGTTAGTTGGAAGTTCTCCATGTTCACGTCCATGTAGAAGACGTTGTTAATTAAAGGATATGTATTTAAAACAACCATGTCTGAGGTTGCATTATAGTATCAAAACTACAGCACGCACATACTGGTTACTGAGACTTAGATCACTCAGAGAAATTCGGGAGGGGGAATGTTTTAGGAGTGTTCAGGACTGCTGGCCCTCGGCGGTAACGGAGACAGATGAACCGTGGCTGTTCATCACCACGAGGCACGCCAGCAGCGCGCTCAGCCGGTGTGCCTCACTCCAGCAGGAGCGGTGGGGCTACGGCCAGGGCACAAGGACCTCGGCTCCCGAGCCCCAGTGCTGGGGGCGGGGCGGGGCGGGCACCCAGTGACCACGCAGCCTGGAAGCTCCAGGACTGGAGCCTGGAGTTCTGGTGAGGAGTCCCAGCAGCCCTGACGGGCACTCACTTTGTGCAGAGGTTCCTCCAAGGGTCACACCTCAGCACCAGGTGACCCCAGGGTGCCCCATGCTCTATCCTGGGCTCTCTCCCACCCGAACCGCTGCGGCCCGACAGCCCTCTGTCCGCAGGGGTTGCCCCGCCAGTCACTTCTGGCACCTGATGCTCTCTGCTCTGGGGAAGCCCACGCCAGCACTGCCCGCCGCCACGTCAAGGTGCCAGGGACCTGCCCGAGCTGCCACCTTGCCTGGTGGACTGGTTTTTGGGAAGGGCCTGTGGGCATCCCATGGGGCACCCACCCCCACAACAGCTCTTGTCCCCGCCTCAGCCCACCCTGCGTGCGAGTCACAGCCTCCACACGTCAGCCTCCAGGTGGCCCAGCCATGCCCGAAGCCCTGTCCCCCACCCCCGCCTCGCAGGCTCGTCACTGCCCCTCCTCCGGCTCCTGTCTGCAGCCAGCATTCCCTGCACTGGGGGACCCCTTGGCCTGCACTTGGGCTTCTCAGCGTGCTTGTTCACAGAACATTCTGGAGTGACTGCCTCCTGTCCCCAGATCAGCCGAAAAGCCTCTGAAGGCAGGGCTGCCAAGCCACACTCCTCCCCTCCCACAGGCAGTCCCGGGCGCCTGCACAGGTGGGCACCGGGGCCTGACCGAGGCCCTGCCCCACCTTCATGGGGCAGGGCACAGTTCCCAGCAGACATCAGATGACTCCTGACCCCGCTGGCCTTCCCTTGGAGGGGGTCATTCGTCCAGGTGAGCCACGGGAAAGTACAGGTCGGGGCCCCACCAGGAGGCATGGATGCTTCAGGGACAGTTTCTAAAGATGAGGGCGGTGAGTCACAGGCCAGTTCCCGACACCACGCTGCCGGGGCAGAGCGTGCAGGTGACTGGGCTCCTCTCTGGGACCCACTTTCAGCACCAGCTGCCCACACTTACACTTCTTGGAAGCCGGGGACGCGTCCTCCGTCCTGTCACGGGGTCTCTGGCCCTCCCCTGCAGAGGGCCCGGCTGGGGGGACAGAGTCTGGCCCACAGTGAGCAGGACGCCTGCCAGGTGGCTGCACTTCGGGTTTGGGAGTCAGGACGGCATGCAGCCCTCCGTACTTCTGGACACCACAGATCTCACCAGGTGCTGGCTGCTCCCCACACAGCCTCCTAAGAGCACGCCAGCAAGGATGCCCGTGCCTCCAGGGACGCTGGTGTTCAGAAGGGAGATGACCTTGGAGCGGCTGGTCAGGCTGCAGGGCTCCAGGCTCACATGGCCACTTCCTGACCTGAGACTGGGCTACACTCAAGTCCTCTAGAATCTGGCCTCTTCACCAAACACTGGGGATAACAGTATAATCCCATGACGAGACTGCTGAGGGGTGACTTCAGGGAAGCATCACACACAAAGTGCTCAGTGACCGCTGACCATCCAGAGGCTGGCCACGCTGGCCTCCAGATGGGAGGGGGGCGCACAGGGGGTCCCTAGGGCAGCAGGGCGCCGGCCAGCCCCACCCCAGCTTTCCCGGGGCTTCCTTCATGCCAGTTTCCCCATGGAGAGGCTCTCCACGGGAGGGAGCTGCCTCCTCGGGGCTCTCCAGGTGTTCCAGGGACTCCAGGACCCCACCGGCCGCTTGGTTTCCAGCCCATGCCACACTCTCCCTGCCCCACACCGCTGCCACCCCGACCACACATCAGGACCCGCAGCTCCGAGCTCCCGGCGGTGGACGAGGCAGGAGGGGCCCCTGTGCCCCTGAGACAGAGTTGGCCTCATGCCTTCCTGCCTGCTGGCCTGTCACGGCTGCTGCGTGCTGCACATACAGCGGGGGAACGGAACATCCCGCAGGAGGGGCCTCTCTGGACGCCCTTCTGAGGAAGCTGGGTGCCTGCGGCCTCTTGCCGTGAAGGGTGCACCCTTTGCAAAGCAGAAGGTGGCATTTCTCTGGGGCACACGTGGAGGCCTCTTGATTCTTATGTTCTAAACAGGCTACCATCAGTACACCGGGGAAACCCAGAGTGACTGGCAGAGGACGGAGCAGGCCCGCTCGCCAGGGAGCGTGGTTCCTCTTTGTGCCAGTCTTGCCGCGTCCGGGGGTGAGTGGACTCCGAGGGAAGCGCACAGCTGTGTGCACAGAGTGCCTGAGCTGGGTGCCTGCCTGGGTCCAGCTCACCAACTGCACCTGGCGTGACCCGCACTGTCTCCAGAAACCATCCTGCCACCCCGGAGGGGCTGCTCCCCCGATTCAGCCCCTCGCCGTGCCCGGGTCTCCTAAACAGGCCTGGTACGAAGGACGCCGTCAGGCCCCGCACGGGCAGCCTGGCTCCCTCGCCAGTTGACGCCACCCTTCACATTCTCTCAAACTGAAGCAGAGGCTTCAGGAAAGGAACCGCAGAAGGCTATCTCCTCGTAATCGACCTCACCTGGAGCCAAAATACCCCAGGCCTGCAGGTGTTCAGCCGTGGACGGCAAGCCCAGGCCAGCTCTGCAGCCTTTGTCAAGGTGGGGGCCTCGGGGGTGGGAGAGAATGCTAACCCCGCTCTTGGCTGAACTGTTAACAGCCCGTCACTGCAGCTGGGAGGAAACGAGAGGGCAAACGTGCCCCTGAAATGCAGCCAGCATCCCTGAATTCAAGCCCAAGGAGACCCCAGTACACCCTCAGAAGGGACAGCAAACGTTCTCAAGCCTCAGGGACAAGTCAGAGACCACTGCTTTTTTTTCTCCCTTCCTCTGGGCAATGAAAAGGAAAGGGAAGAAGAACTTCCCTCTGAGGTCTTGGTGACTTCTTGTTAAGCACGTCTATAAATACAGGCATGTTGAAAGCACATTCTTGATAAAAGTATTAATAACTCAGTGTCGGCAGGGAAGGGTCGCCTAACGTGGGATCACAGGATTTTGTGTGAGTGTTTCCCTGTTTTCAAAACTAGATGTTGGTGTGCAGGGCGGCAGGTCATGAACAGCTCTGATCTCCCCTTGCTGCCCAAAACACCTGGGCTCGACCGACACACCCCTTGGCTTTGCACATGTGATGCCCCTGAAGGCTGAGGAGTCTTCTGAACTTTAACAGCAAGACACAGCAGTGCACAGACACTGGGGTTCAAGGGCTGTCTCTAAGCAGCAGCAACAGGAGCAGCCCACAGGTTGGAAGTGGGGTCCCTGCTGGGGAAGACCTGGGGAGCCAGCATGCCATGAATAATAAAGCCCCGCAGGAACCGCCGCCAGAGAGAAGCCTGATGAACGAAGGCTGAAAAGGCCCCTGAGCCAGTGTGGGCAGAGGAGCACACACCGGGTGGCTGCCAGGGCCAGACAGAGACCTCTGCACAGATGCTCCCGGGCTCTACGGCAACAGCGTCTGTCAGGACCACCACCCCCGCGCCCAGATCCCAGCCCCACATCAGGAGGGCAGGGGATGCCTCAGGACCAGTTCACAAGATGCTTTCCTCTTTTTCTCAGCTTTATTGAGATATATTTAACTTAGAGCATTGTGTCCGTTAAGGTGTACAGCACACTGGCTCCCCAAAATCCGGTAATGAAAGATAACCTAGTTAGGGGGTAAAATTAGTCTTTATTAACCCAGTATTTTCTCTTTCACAATAAATTAATAAATTGGATATCTAAATTGGATGTTAATCATCACAAGTCTAGTTCCTAGGAGTCAGTTCTGGGTTCATGGACAGACTTGAGCACCTCGTCTGCAAAGCTGGGTCCCAGTGGGGGCAGCCCTGCCGACCCCTCATGCCGGCAGCCCCGTTCAGTCTGCCCTCAACGCGGTGGAGCCCACTGCGGAAGAGGCCGACGGAGAGCCAGCGTCAGGCAGCGAGCCCGCGGGGGCCCAGCCCCGGAGCAGCCGCCCACCCTCAGCCTCCCAAAGCCCCCTCGGGCCCTTGGGCCTGCTCATCTCCACCCACAGCCCCGCCCCGGGCTGTGATGGCCACCTGGACAGCTGTGATGGCGGCCCCCCCACCACGGCCTCGCCACCCTCCCCACACCCATCACAGTGCCTGCTCACCCAGACGCCTGGCAAGCCCCCCACCGCGTCCGCAGGATGGCGTCCACACGCTCGCAAGGCTCCGTGCTGGGACCAGCCCTGCAGCTCCAGGGCTGGTTGAGCCAACCAGTCGCTATACGGCAGCACCAAGCAGACAAAGAGCCTGGGCCTGCGCCTGCAGCTCCGTCTGCCCCCCTCACCACCACGCATGCCACAGTTGCCCCGGTCACACAGCGGCTGTGCCTTCTCTCCTGCATATGTGCTGGCCCTGCCAGACTCCCCTCCCCCGTGCAGCAACTCCTGCTCCTGGGCTTCAGCCTCCGTCTCTGGGACGCCTTCTCGGGACACGACCCTCACCCCGCAACGGGATGGCCTGTTTCCTCCCCAAACGTAGCACCAGGAGCACCCACACTAGTGCTCATGGCCGATTTCTCAACTGTCACACCACCAACCAGCGTTTCTGAGACTCAGGGCAGGTCTGTGCGTCCTGTCTGGGTCCCAGAGCGCCTACTGGGATGAACAAGCATTTCTCAAGCGAACCAGCAAGTGAGTGAATAAAGAGAAGCCGCGCAGGTCTCCTCCACCATCGGCCACAATTCCGAGACCAGGCTGGACAGACCTGCGTTTGGAGGAAATCACAGAAAAGAGAGCCTAAGGAAGCTGCCAGGGCCACGACCTGCTCCGCCTCAAGGCAGGTAGGTCACCTTCCCCTTCCGTGTAAACACCTGTCTGGGCTTCAACGGAGAAGGGCCTCTACCTCTAACATTTAAGTGTGGTCAACATCATCCCAGTGGAAATGTCCATGAGCTTTGGGCGAGGACAGGAATTGCCTACCACCCACCACGCCCCAAACCACCCCCCTGAGAGGCTGGGGGAGCAGGCAGGAACCTGTGCTCAGAGTGAACAAGGGCTGCCAGCTCCCCCGGGCCCTGGGCCAGCCTCACAAGCCCCTGAGACCGAGGGTCGGGGCACTGCTCCCTCCTCCCTGACACTGACTGGGGACCAGAAGACCAGGCTCAGGCAAAGCGCACTAAGATGTGTAGTTTCTGGTGAGTTCCTTGGCCTCTCTGAGCCTTGACTGAATGAAATATCTGCTCTCTGGTTTACAAGCTTCGCGGGGCAGTGTGTGACCTGCAGAGCACCAGTTTCCGGGTGGCTGTCGTTGGTGCCACGAGCAGTGAGGTCCCAACAGGAGCCTTCCTGCTGCTGTCTCCTCATGCCCTGTGCTCAGCCCGGGTCTTCCGAGGCTCTGCCCCTGCCCTTACCCACAGGCGGGTCCCCTCAGGCCTCGAGGCCCAGCAGCTACACATGGACTACTTGTGCGTCCCCCAGGCAGGGCTGCCGAGTCAGAATTAGCATTCTGCCACCCGTCGTCCCACACCTATCAGGCCCGCTCCGGCACAGTGTGCTCTCTGAGCCCGTGGCAGGAGCGTGCTGGCGCTGGACACTCAGGGCACGGGCCAACCTCCCTCAGCCAGCGAGCCCTTGACTCCCTCCATTTAGCCAAACCTCTCCTTTAAAAAATCACAAAAATCACATTTCCTTCCCCCTCACCCAACCCCCGCACCCCCCACCCCTCATTAGTTAGATGAGAAAACACTGGGCAACTGTCTTAAACTGCTGTCCATATCAGTTACATTCTTGGATTGAAGCCGAGCTTGGAATGAGAAGTCCCTGGGGAGCCTGGCGCACTCCTCTCCGATGTCTCTCTGCTCACAGGGCACCCACTGTCTCAGGGAAGGGAGTTCTTATCTCCTGTTGTCAGTACACCTCCTTCTGGAGGAGGGCAGTGGCTTTAGAATGCAGCAGGGCAGCCCCTGAACCCGCCTCGTGGCGCCTGAGGCAGGAGTATGTGGGCTCCACACCCACCCTGAGGATGGGGAGGTGCCTGGGGCTGCACAGCCCGAGAGACAGTCCGGAGGAGCAGGGTGCGCCCGGCAGGGCCCTGAGACGACCTGGGGGCAGCACAGCTTCCAGCAAAGAAGGAATCAGGCCAAATTGATCTCTTGTCAGAGAGGGGGCATAGCTCCAACGTGGAGCAAGGCAAGTGCGTGCTCGCACGTCGCCTCCAGACACCTAGACTGAACTCTGCTTGCTCCTCTTCCGGCAGCACCTGAACTCTGGCCGTGTTTCAGGTGCCTTATGTTCTTCTGAGAAAGGGCCAGGACTTCAGAATGCCTGGGGCAGCTGTGGAGGAAAATGTCACAGGTGACATGCATTGAAGCAGCATCTCAGGTGCAAGGATGCATCTGGGCATTCACGCTATGTAGGCACTGAAGCATTCACGCTGATTCCTAAATACGCCTGTTCACATATCACATTCCTTTTTGGTTTAAGGAAAAAATTACTTTAGAGCAAACTGTCTCGGCTATTGGTGGGGAACTCGCACCCAGGCTTCCCTTCCCCGCTGTCCAGCTGGGGTCTGCACACGTGTGGGGCCCCCAGGGCTTCATCTGGGCCTGCCCTCTGCACACGTGTGGGGTTCATCTGGGCCCGCCCTCTGCACACGTGTGGGGTTCATCTGGGCCGCCCTCTGCACACGTGTGGGGTTCATCTGGGCCCGTTCTCTGCACACGTGTGGGGCTCATCTGGGCCCACCCTTTGAAGGCAGGGAAAGCTGTTCTTACTCAGGGCTCCTTCTGTGGTGGGGTTCAGAGAAAGCTTTATAGGGAGAGGCGGAGCATGTTTTTTCGCACAGCTCTGAGCGTTTAAACCACGTGGGTTGACACAAAGGGCCACACCCAAGGCTACACTGTGGGTCTCACCCAGCACAGCCCGACGTCAGAGTCACCCACCACCAGGCGCTCCCGAAGCCCGAGTCAGAAGCTTCAAGCAGCCCAGAGATGCACTCCTCTCCCTGTGGCTTCCAAAGCAACTGTGACCACACTTTCAGCACAAGGCTGCAGAGGCAGCTGGAAAAAGAGAAGCAGCTTTTCAGAAACCGTTTAATGAGGTAGCTGAGATCATCTCCATCCATGGCAGACAGAGGTGCTTAATGAGTTCACAGGCATTTAAACATGTTCGTAAATGCAAACTGTGACCATGCCCGATAACTACGCTTTCTTCCCCAGTCCCAAAGGTGCATGCATGCCTTGCGAAGAGGCCCAGGAAGAGCGGCAGCAGGCCAGGAGGGAGGAGCTGGACCAGAGCTGAGGGCGGGCGTCTGGGGTGCTCCCCACGCCACACCAGCACAGGTGGACAGAGCCAAACGGGACTCTGAGAAGGGCAGGGCTGACCAGGGCCCTCCACACCCCAGCACTACCCTCAGGAGACTGCCCCCACACCGCAGGGGTCTCCTCACTGTCTGCTGCAGGCCCAGGATACTCTGGAGAAGAGCTTCTCCACAGTCACCTCCCAACACCACCCAGTGGGTCTTAGACGAGGAAAGGCCACGAGATCAGTCTGGGCAGTGCGGCCTTCATGATGATACCCCAACACGGACACCCCCGTGTCTCACACATCCATGTATACACCCCTGTGTGCACACACTCCTGTGTCACACACCCACACCTGTGTGCAAATGTGCCTGTCACACGCATACCACACCCATCTTACACACATATCCCACACCTGTGTACACACACACTTGTCACACACACCACATCCATGTCACACACAACCATGTATACACCACCGTGTGCACACACACCCGTCTCACACACGCCCCGGCTCGCCCGTGGGCATGACAGTCAGCAGAGTCTGGCAGCACGGAAGCTGGGGGGGCGGCTGGGGAGTCTCGAGAGGAGCCTGGATTCACTGGACACCCCCTTCCGGTCCTCAGGCCAGGCAGCGACGAGAAGCCGGCAGAAGGCGTCCGTGGCGCCGGCTAAGTCTCCGGGGTGTAGCTGCTGTAGGCCAGCGGGGGCGGGCCCAGCAGGCCGGCCCAGCGCCGCGCGCCCGGCGGGGGCTCCGCGCGCCCCTGCTCCTTGTATTTACCCAGAATGCTCCTGGCCTCCTCAGCGTCCCGCAGCGGGCTCTCGCCGTACTCGTCCCTCAGCCACTGGCGGAACTGGGGAGACGGCGGGGCGTCACACGGCGCGGCCCGGAGCCCCGCGCCCTCACCGGCCCGGAGCCCCGCGCCCTCACGGGCCCGCCCCGCGCCCTCAGAGGCCCGGAGCCCCGCGCCCTCACCGCCCGCCCCGCGCCCTCACGGGCCCGCCCGGCGCCCTCACCGCCCGCCCCGCGCCCTCACTCAGCGGTGCAGGGCCCTCACGTGGCCTCAGTCAGCTCTGAGGCGGCCAGTGGGCGCCAAGTGACAGAATGACTTCTTCCAGGCTGTGGCCCGAGAACGTGAAAGCCAGCCTGGTCAAGATGACAGCACTCGACCCCCAGGCAGAGAAGCAGAAGCTAACCTGGGGTCTGTGGAAGGCGGGGCGGCCGCGAGGCTGGAGGGCGCCCGGGAGCCACCCAGCCTGGGGGCGAAGGTGGAGCGCAGTTACCTGGTGGACCTGGAGCTCCTCGAACTCCTGCAGCTGCCTCTGGAAGCCCAGGTTGGGGTTGGCACATGACCTGCCTGCGCGCACGGTGTGCAGGGCGTCCTCCCAGCCAAAGTCGGTGACCGTCATGATATAGGCGACCACCAGGGTCACGCTCCTGGAGACGCCCGCCAGGCTGCAAGTTGAGAGCCACACAGTATGGCAAGGGGCGGTCAGCGGACTCATTTGGGAAACTGCTTGTCCTCGGTTATGAGTGGACAGCTAGCCAGTGCGTCCTCAGAAATCACTCAGAAGCATACCAGCTCTCTCTGCTTTACCACACTAGGGTCTCGGGCACTCCTCACCCACGCGGCCTCAGTCTCAGTCAGCTGTCTACTGGCTACGGCTCCAGACGCTTCGTGTTACGATTCTTTTTCTCCTGACCTCCCCTTCAGATAGTCCCCGCTCCCTGGGCAGAAAAGGAGCGAAAGGACATCTGGGAACTTGAAGGTCCAGGAGCCCAGAAATAAGTCAGTTATAACCTAGCCATTCAGACAGCTTCACACTTTTAAAGTCTGATTTTCTTAGGTACCTCTTCCCTGGTGGCTCAGAGTAAAGAATCTGTCTGCAATGGATGAGACCTGGGTTTGATCCCTGGGTTGGGAAGATCCCCTAGAAGAAGAAATGGTAACCCACTCCAATATTCTTGCCTGGAAAATCCCATGGACAGAGGAGCCTTGTGGGCAACAGTTCATGAGATCGCAGAGTTGGACATGACTGAGTGACTAACACTTTCTTAGGTATATAATGGTTATCACTTAAAAAACTCATTAAATACAGACGCCCTTACCCAACATTCTCTGATCTCCTCCACAGACCCAAGCAGAGTACCCGCGTGGCAAACTCCACGTGCTCTGGGGGGTGGGGTGGGGACGCTCTGCAGGTGATAATGGCCAGTTTTCTCCAGCAGGCTGAATAAGGGGACCAATTTTAAATGTGCATGCAAATTAAGGCGGTCACAGAGAGGTTGTGCTACGTCAGACTTGGAGTGCTCAGCAACGGTTTAAGATGGGGAAGTTCAGCAAATTTCTCATTTTTAGAAAAGCTTATCTTCAGATTGACACAACCAAATGAAACATGAATTCCTAGAATATCAGCCCTGCACTTATTCAAATATAAATAACAATAAAATACTGATAAATCTTTAAAAAAAACTCACATCCTCTTGGGGTGCAGCTGGGGAGATGCTCACCCCCCAAAACAGCTCTGGCTGCACTGCAGAGTGCTGGAGCAAATGCAAGCAAACCTCACAAGCCTGCCCTTTGAGTTTATTACACATCCTGCTCTTCTTAAACGTAGGAGGAACATCCACAGTTTCAAGTGCATAAAACTGCAGAACAACACTGTTAAAACAGTCAGTCTACCCAGTGCCCTCTGCCCGACTGGGGGTTCCATGAGGCTCCCCTGGTCCACACAGCGGGCCCCTCAGCCCTCCATGGGGTAGCAACACCCCCAGAGGTGGACAGTGCAACTCCGCAGAGCCTTCCTCTCAACCGCAGCTTCCTTGGGGAACTCAGATGACTGAGATTCCCTAGTGAACCCAGACTGGACCTCACTCAGGAGCAAGGGGGCCTGTTCTATCTCTGCTTTAATGACAGGAGGCTTCTGCCCCAGAACACCGGCTTCTGGTCGCCCAGATGTGTCACCGTTACGAGTATCAGCTTATGTTGTCACTGTTAGCCATGTCTTCGGCATAAGCGCTGGCAGTGATGCAATGAGGGCCCGCAGGACCCTGAGCGCTTGGCTGTGCCAGGTGGGGGGCACTGTCCTTGGGGTCTGTGCCCAGCAGCAGCCTTCGCCACAGAACGTGTACACAGGTGTATGTGTTTATACCACACACGTGGTGTGTGAATGCAGGCAACAGCTGCATAGACCTGCTGAATTTTAAAAGTCTGTTCAGCTCTGCTTCGAGCCAAGTACAAGCTCCAAACACATAAAAGCCCCAATCTGTAAATGGAGGAGAGATGGTTGTTCTGCTGAGACAGTAACGCAATGCTAAACACCCACATATGCAGCCAAAACTCTCCAGCAAGAAACAGTGCTTTGAATGGCTACTGAGCAGAGCCAAGTTCTGAAAGGACGTTGGGAGAGGCTGGAAAAGGGGCTCCTTTTTTCCAGTAACCTTGACAGTCCCTGCAAAAACCTAACTGAGAAAATGAAAATGCTAAGTGATAAGGAAGGAACAACTGTTTGGCTCTCTCTGCACAAAAGCCAACCATGGCTGCCATGCAGCCGGGGTGAAGTGGGTGCTGGACGTTCAGGGAGATGCTGAGCAGGGCAGAGCAGGCCCTCGCTGCCGGGCAGGGACACACGTACCAGTGAACCAGGCAGCCTTCGCCCTGGAGGCGGCACTCATGGATGAATTTAATACTTTCTTTGAAATGTCGCGTCCTGTGGGGAGGAAAAAAGAGAGAAGTGACATCTCTCTACTTTACTCAACGCATGAGGAAAAGAAAAACCTGCTGAGGTTTCTTGAAAAGGTCTTGAGTCCACAGGTCCAGATCCCAGTCACTGTCCAGGGCTTTGACTCTGACCCGCACTGCTGAGGCTGGGAGGGGACGGCCCATCCACTGGGATTTTTGGAAGTTCTCTGCAAGAAACCCCTGAAACGTGCAGGGCCACATGGACGTTGGGGGCAGGTCTGGCCCAGCCCCACAGTTAGTCTGGGCCCCTCAACACCCAGCAGGGCGGTGAGCCCCACAGGGACATGCTCACCACCCACCAGGTGCAGGAGGCACCCATCCAATGTGGGCTCTCCAGTTCACGTCTGACCGACTGGGAGGAAGTCCTGACTGCCCGTCCTCCAGGCTGGGGCAGGAAAACTGCAGCCCCCAGGCCCGAGGGGTCTGACTGAATGTGTGGCGTGGAAACGCCACCTGCCTTCCCTTAGCCTCACTGGAAAGTGGGAACTGGGCTTCACAGGCCTGGACACGGAAACACACGGCAATGGGGCTTCGCAGACTCTGAGGCCCCACGTGACCATGAGACTGCGATCTCTTCTCCTGACCCTTAGCTTTCAGGGCTTCCCTGATGGCTCAGTGGGTAAAGAATCTGCCTGCAATGCAGGAGACCCAGGTTCGACCCCTGGGTCAGGGAGATCCCCTGGAGAAGGAAATGGCAACCCACTCCAGTGTTCTTGCCTGGAAAATCCTTTGGACAGAGGAGCCTGGTGGGCTACAGTCCATGGGGTCGCAGAGTCGAACATGGCTGAGCCACTTACACTTTTCAGCAGCCCTCTTCTCCCGCCCTGGCTCACGCCCAGCAGTGTCATCCAGACCGTGGGGCAGGCTGAGGAAAACTGTGAGGAGAACTGCAGAGCCTGTGCTTCCCCAAGTCTCCTGCCTTGAAGTGGGTTTTGCCCGCGGACTGAAAACACACCAGCTCCTGAGCACTGAGTGTGCAGCAGGGGCTCTGCTGAGCCTGGGGAGACCCAGGGAGGAATGGGACGCGGCTCACAGCCACACACAGGCCTGTGGCTCCATGAAGGCTGACCGGGTGAACGAGCCTCAGAGCAACAGGGGATTCAGGTGGGGCACACAGACACAGCCAGGTGTGGACTGCAGAAGAAACGCAGCAAGCTGAGTGTCCTGGATCCGGGCAGCAGGCACAGAGGACTTTGGTGCAGGCATCTCTCACATGGCCTGAGGCTACCATGTGCGGAGGGGCCAGGGTCCCAGCCACGGACTCCAGACTCTGAGCGGAGACCCAACTAGACCACAAGGCAGGGTGAGGTGAGAGGTGTTTCTGCTGACCTCCCTGGGCACACGCGCTTGCAGGGTGAGTGCACATGGTGACCTCGGGCACTAAAGCGCCACCCCTAAACTGATGTGGTGTAAGACAGGCAAGGGAGACACTGCGGAGACCCCGACGTGCAGAGGCCTTGGAGCAGGGGCCGGGCAGAGGGCAGGGAGGGGCGCGGCGGCCCCAGGGACCAGGCTGCCGAGTGCTGAGCACAGCATCCAGGCTGGGGTGCGTCCATCCTGTATCTCAGGTAAAACCCGCCTTGAGCATGAGCTCTTCCGATGGCAAGGGCCGAGGCTGGGGGTGGGAGGGAGGGAGGAGGCTCATCCGTCCGCACCCTCCCAGGCTGTCAGAAGCTCCCATCTTCCGAGCAGCTCCAGCCGCAGGAAGCAGAGGGGAGGCTGGGACTGGGCTCCAGGAGAGCTCCCTTCCTGACAAAAGGAGGGTCTTTGCCTCACGCTTCCTGCAGGGCGCTGGGTGGCCAGCTGGTGCCCAAAGCTGTGCCAGCTGCCCTGTGACTGCAGGTGACAAGCTTCAGGGTGCAACGGGGGCTCTGGGAGCTACTGCCCAGACCTGGAGCACTTGCCTTGTGCGTCTTGGGCAGGGAGCGAAGTAAATCAATGTTTTTATAACTTAAAACACTGTCAGTCCTGCTATACAGCCAAGTGCCATCTACCTGACATCACCAAGTGCACAATTTAAGGACACTGAGCCTCTCCTGTGTCCAAGGAGTGGCTCCACTGACCATGGCCTCCCCTGCAGACAGGCCAGCAGACGGGCAGCTCTGACTGCAGGTCCACAGCCGGGCCGTGTGCCCAGACCCCAGGCCCATGCCTGCTGTGGCCTGTCTCTCAGGCCAGCCACGCTGCAGCACCAGGGTTCCCGAGAGGACTCGCCACACTGCAGCTCACGCTCTGTGGTCCTCTGTGGGCGGGATGGACCTCCTATCAGCAACGGAAGAGGGAGTCAGGAGATGAGACACAGTAGCCTGAGCTTGTGAAGGACACGGGTGGCCTCAGAATATACCGTGAAGGCCACGCCAGGCCAGAGACTTGTCCTGTGGACGTGTCGGCCCTGTGAGGCCACTGACGTCCTGCACAGATGACAGCTGAGTTCCTTCCTGAACCCCTAGGGCGGGGGTGTGGTCAGCAGACTGACCTGAGCCCAGAACAAGCGTGCGAGGGGCCCCAGATGAGGAAGCGAGAGGAGAGTCCCACGGGCCTTTCCTCATCACCTCTGTCCGCATCAGGCATCAAGTCCAGGAAAAGCCCATGTACAGCTCCTGCCTACCACCATGTCGGGACGACGGCAGGAGAGTCAGGATGCTGACGGAGGGCCTGCTCAGAGCCCCGCTGTGAAACCTGACTCACGGACAGGACTGGGCGTGAGGCCGCGCCAGACAGACATTCCTAGAAGCGCCTCTTCCGAGGAAAGCTAGGAGGCAGGCATTCTCGGGGCCCCCAGGGTGGGTCATTTCCAAGGAAGCCGAGGCCCGGTCACTGCAGCCCCTCCCCCATCGCGGGAAATACCCAGGGCTCAGGCCTCGTGTTGCTCAACCCCAGATCAAAGCAGAAGCCCAGATGGAATCACACCCCCACAGGCGGCAGGTTCCCTATTCCTGGTCTCCATGCTGTCCCTTTAACCCACGCAGAGATGTGGGTTGCGCTCTGTCGGGGAAGAGCCGGCAGGGTGCGTCCACAGGAAGCATGCCCACGTGAGTGTGCAGCTCCGTCAGCGCAGCAGACCTGTGGGCCTGGCGAGCGCTGTCCTCTCTGGGGCTGGCAAACAGCCCGGCAGCGGCCACCACCCCCGGCTCCTCCTCTGCGGTCAATGCCAGCCCTCCTCCTGGCCAGGGCATCCACCCAGAGGCTAAGAGCAGAGCCAGCAGGGTCTTCCTGACCTTCACGGGGCCAAACCATGCCATGTGCATCCTCTGAACCTGAACAATCACTTCTCACTCCAAGATGGCAGGACCCGTGGGCTGTGGTCCCCACTGAGGGGTCTGTGGCGGGAAGGACTCTGCTTGGAGGAGGTCTGGCTCAGCGCCATGTGGGCAGCTGGGCTCGCCCAAAGCCAGCAGAGACAGACCGGGCTGCTTCCCCTGACCCTCACAGAGTCCAAACCTGTGTGTGCACAGTATGTGTACATGTGTACACGTGTGTGTACAAGTGTGTACAGTATGTATATAGGAAAGCAAAGGAGAAAAAGCCCAGGAAAGGCCAGCATCCTCAGGAGATTTTCCTCAGAAAAGATGCTGAAAACAAAGCACACGGGTGGCGCGTTCTTCTGGGCGCCGGCTCTGGAGGGTGGGCTCAGGTCAGGGAGCTCTTCTTCCCGTACAGCCGTCCAGCCCTGGCGCCACCCCCGGGGGCCCTGCACTGACCGTGCAGCTCTCACCACAGCCGAGGTGAGCAAGACAGAGACGCTTCCCCACCTGGCAGACCTCGTGGCCTTCAACGTGCTTCTGTCAAGGAGTCCCCGAGCCCTACGTTTCCTGCACTGCTGACACTTGAGCAAAGTCAGGCGAGGCATGCGTGGGGTGCATTTCACTGTGCCAGATAAGGTCGCTTTAAAAATAATTAAACAAAACCCCTCTCTACTACCTACTATCTCTTCATTTCACAAAGAACAGTTTCACCCCCGAAAAGCAAGAAACAGTCTAAGACTAAAAACTAGGTTTTTACGTTGAATAGGTGAAATCTTACAAAGAAAGCAACACAGTTTCTACACATTTCTCCTTTCTGCTACAAAGTCCTCAGGAGTTACATTCTGCTACAAAGTCCTCAGGAGTTACTATGTGCATTTCTGTCTGGAAATAGGACAGTACTCCAGGGCCCACCTACCTCTGATCTTGCAAAACTGCTTTTCAACATTAAAGAAAAATGTAAATGAGAGAAAAAGAGAGCTGGAAGTACAAGAGACATGAGCTAAACTAAAGAAAACACACACAAAAAGACAGGAGGTGGGACAGACAAGGAGGGTCTACTGCTGCTTATTACAAGCTCTCCGCATCACTGATGCCTCTTCTCCCCACAAAAACCCCAAGAAATTTAGACCCTGCTTGACTCTCAAGCCTCTGTTGTCATCAAGGCTCTGCTGTGAAGATGCAAACCTGCCAGCTCCTCAAAGAAGACAAAATGATAACCCTTCTCTTACGGTGTCTAAAATACAGGCACTGATTTGAAAAATATTAAAACAAGAATGAATAAGCAGCGATACCTCCAACCACTCACTCTCAAGACACGTGAACACTCCTTTCCTGAATAAGCAGAAAATGGAAGCTAATTCTTTGGAGACACTTAGGGTCTGTAAACACTTTCACCACCTCACCTAAAGCTACAGAAATTGTGTGAGATAGACATTTCACAGAGGAGAGAAAGAGGTTACGATGACTCGCCCGAGGAAGCACACAGAGAAAGCAAAGGCAAACACTCCCAGAAGCCTCGGCTCACTCAGCCACCGCACGTCGGCCACTGGCAGGAGGTGTGTGTGTTTGAGACAAAGCCTGCGATGCCTCTAATTCTGCAAATCAAGCAGAACACACTGGCCTGGGTTGGGGTTGTCGCCACCGTGAGACCTTGAACTTTCACGTTTCCTGACTTTGCGAGGCAGGGTGGTTGGGGGAACCGAGCTAAATTCTGTGTGTTAACTGTCATCTCAAACCAGATTTCTGCACTTTAAGTTCCTGGAAGATCAGAGGGGGAGTTTGTGAGGAGATGGCCAAACTAGAAAACTGACCTTTCTGGAGCCTCTGGAGTGACCGAAAGCAGTTATTCTCCAAAGGTCATGGCCTTCTGACTGACGCAAGTAGCAAGAAGAATTCCTACAGGGATGTGCGGGGAAAGACTTAGGAGACTAACCTTAAATCCTATCCTAAGTTGGAAACAACTTCTTAAATCTGTTTGAATATGCAATACAGTTTTCTAGAATGTATTTTGTCCCTAAATATAAGAACTCTTAGGCACCAAGAAGGCACTGTTCACCTGAAGGACCCTGGTTCTAGCCGGGTCCCAGAGCCTGAGGAGGCTCTGTGTCCTGACTGTCTACACTGGTGGGGACACAGAAACTGAAGGCTTATGGTCAGCCTTCACAAGCTCCCCTATCTGGTGAGTAATGAGCTCAGGGAGGAGGCCACACAGTCAAGGGCTCTGCCTGACAGTGTTAGTAGACTTTCTGTATCATGAACTTATGCTCACCATTAAATTGCAGGCTGTGCTTTCCAATGAAACACCTGTAACAGGCAAGGAGAAACTCAAAGTGTTTCACAGGCTGTCTCTTAAGATATGAACTGCACTCGAATTCCAAGCCTAGCTTCACTGTCTTCACAGAACTTCACTAAAGCGAGACACAGTTACAGAGCCAGGAACACTGACGCGCCCAGAGCCCTACTCGTGTCTAAGCTCTGCTATTACTAACGGACCAAAAACCAGCATTCCCCAAAGACTCACCCACACGCCTATGAGCCTGTGAGCACACCGCCGTCTCCGATGAACTATGGTCTGGACCCCCTTTTCCAACTGCAGCACCCACCTGTCGACCACCCTCTCATCCAGCTACTAGCAAAGAGTTAAAGTAAGGCAAATCACACATCTTACAAGACCTCTGCACACGTCTGGGACAGGAGAGAACTAGCTCAAATCTTACGAGCTGGTCCTCTGGGCCCAGGCTGACTGTCTCGGGGTTGGTTTTGCCAGAAGATCTGAGCAGACCCAGGAGATGCCAGAAGTCAGGGGACGGGCTACGGCAGCCTCAGTCCCCGTCCTTCCCGGGCACATCCTCCTGAGCACCAGAGTGGCCCTTCCTGTGACTCTCAGGCCACACCAATGCGCTCTGAACAGAAATACACTCTTGTTTCCAAAAGTGCTCGGAGGTCACAGAGAAGACTTCCACACACGGCCTCATCTCCACAAATGCTAAAGGCCGGCCTTTGCCGATGAGAGAACTGGGGCTCAGGGGCCTTAGAACGACCTGCCCAAGGCTGATGGAGCTGGCCTTGAACCTGAGATTTCTAATGTCTGCCCAGGGCAGGGTCGGGGTCTCACCCCTGGACATCAAGCCCAGTGCTGCCCCCTCAAAGCACCAAAGCTGGAGAGTCCTGGAAGGCAGGGTGGTCCCAGCACAGCGGCGGCCATCTGCCCTGACTACAAAGCCGAGGGCTGCGGCAATCAGACCCCTCCAAACAGTCAGCATGCCAATCAGGTGTTGACAAGTTCAACAGCACGTCAGAATCTCGGTTTGAGATAAGACCAGAGCATTCTAAAAATAGCCACCAAAACACTGGCAGAAGATGCTGTGGTCTCGAGAGAAAGGCAGTGGCTCACTTCCTTCCGCACACACCATGCCCTCCAACCACTTCTGTTTCTCGACACGACTAGTGACCAGGGAAGTTCTCTGATGCTCCGCCTCCTCCCACAGCCAGGC
Organism: Madoqua kirkii; assembly: GCA_006408675.1. Taxonomy (NCBI): domain Eukaryota; kingdom Metazoa; phylum Chordata; class Mammalia; order Artiodactyla; family Bovidae; genus Madoqua; species Madoqua kirkii. The sequence continues at coordinate 60,697 of SJYC01115125.1, read as the reverse complement.
TGCTGCTGTCTTCCTAGGGACCCTGTAAAGGCCTTCCTCTATCATCTTCAGTCTTAAAGATGGATGTTTCCTGTGAAACACGGAGAGTCAGTATGGAAACACGACTTTGGGTGGGAACTGCTGCCCCTCACCCAGGCTCCCCTGCCCCTTCCTGGTCCAACCTGCACCACTCCCCTGCCCCAACCCCTGGTCTTCCCCACATCGACCTATCTGACTGTGCTCCCCCTTTCTCCAAACAGGTGGGCTCTCACAAAGTTCTTGCCTAACCTGAGACGGCTCTGCTCTCCAGCAATGGAAAACCAAGGCTGGCTGATGGTCAGCAGTGGACAACCTTCAGAGGGTAAGATTTTTATGGTCTACATTTCTGTAATCTAGGACTTGTAGGCAACAGAGCTTGACCGCCACGAAAGCTGAGTGCCGACAAGCCCTTGGACTCTCAAATCCTCAAACTACACAGGCTCTTCCTGCTGAAACACAGCTATGCATCATCTGGAAGGGTCCTTGTGTCTGACTGAAAACAGGCAGCAGAAACGAGTTGGCCGATGGATGTTAGCAACAGCCATGTCCTCTGCTCTTGAGCCTCTCAGCTGTCTGGCTCAAATCCAGGCTCAGGAAACAGTCAACTGGTCCACATTACCTCCAGACACCGAGCAGGGTGGTGTCCCAGCTGTTACCTCGTGGGTCTCCAATCCCTGTCCCCCATCTACCCAAGCCCAGTCCCACGGCCTCATATGACCGTGGGGATCTGGAAAGGAGAGCGACTATGACTCTCTTCTTGGATGGAGATGCTTCCAGCTGTGGGAAGGAGAGGGCAGGACCTTCCTAACCAGAAAAGCCTGGTCTCTCAACTCAGACCAGCATGGGCCCAGGCTGACTGTCTCGGGGTTGGTTTTGCCAGAAGATCTGAGCAGACCCAGGAGATGCCAGAAGTCAGGGGACGGGCTACGGCAGCCTCAGTCCCCGTCCTTCCCGGGCACATCCTCCTGAGCACCAGAGTGGCCCTTCCTGTGACTCTCAGGCCACACCAATGCGCTCTGAACAGAAATACACTCTTGTTTCCAAAAGTGCTCGGAGGTCACAGAGAAGACTTCCACACACGGCCTCATCTCCACAAATGCTAAAGGCCGGCCTTTGCCGATGAGAGAACTGGGGCTCAGGGGCCTTAGAACGACCTGCCCAAGGCTGATGGAGCTGGCCTTGAACCTGAGATTTCTAATGTCTGCCCAGGGCAGGGTCGGGGTCTCACCCCTGGACATCAAGCCCAGTGCTGCCCCCTCAAAGCACCAAAGCTGGAGAGTCCTGGAAGGCAGGGTGGTCCCAGCACAGCGGCGGCCATCTGCCCTGACTACAAAGCCGAGGGCTGCGGCAATCAGACCCCTCCAAACAGTCAGCATGCCAATCAGGTGTTGACAAGTTCAACAGCACGTCAGAATCTCGGTTTGAGATAAGACCAGAGCATTCTAAAAATAGCCACCAAAACACTGGCAGAAGATGCTGTGGTCTCGAGAGAAAGGCAGTGGCTCACTTCCTTCCGCACACACCATGCCCTCCAACCACTTCTGTTTCTCGACACGACTAGTGACCAGGGAAGTTCTCTGATGCTCCGCCTCCTCCCACAGCCAGGCTGCTGCTGTCTTCCTAGGGACCCTGTAAAGGCCTTCCTCTATCATCTTCAGTCTTAAAGATGGATGTTTCCTGTGAAACACGGAGAGTCAGTATGGAAACACGACTTTGGGTGGGAACTGCTGCCCCTCACCCAGGCTCCCCTGCCCCTTCCTGGTCCAACCTGCACCACTCCCCTGCCCCAACCCCTGGTCTTCCCCCATCGACCTATCTGACTGTGCTCCCCCTTTCTCCAAACAGGTGGGCTCTCACAAAGTTCTTGCCTAACCTGAGACGGCTCTGCTCTCCAGCAATGGAAAACCAAGGCTGGCTGATGGTCAGCAGTGGACAACCTTCAGAGGGTAAGATTTTTATGGTCTACATTTCTGTAATCTAGGACTTGTAGGCAACAGAGCTTGACCGCCACGAAAGCTGAGTGCCGACAAGCCCTTGGACTCTCAAATCCTCAAACTACACAGGCTCTTCCTGCTGAAACACAGCTATGCATCATCTGGAAGGGTCCTTGTGTCTGACTGAAAACAGGCAGCAGAAACGAGTTGGCCGATGGATGTTAGCAACAGCCATGTCCTCTGCTCTTGAGCCTCTCAGCTGTCTGGCTCAAATCCAGGCTCAGGAAACAGTCAACTGGTCCACATTACCTCCAGACACCGAGCAGGGTGGTGTCCCAGCTGTTACCTCGTGGGTCTCCAATCCCTGTCCCCCATCTACCCAAGCCCAGTCCCACGGCCTCATATGACCGTGGGGATCTGGAAAGGAGAGCGACTATGACTCTCTTCTTGGATGGAGATGCTTCCAGCTGTGGGAAGGAGAGGGCAGGACCTTCCTAACCAGAAAAGCCTGGTCTCTCAACTCAGACCAGCTTCCCAAGTACTCTGGCCCTGGCATAGCCACTGGCCATGTGGGGCTGCTGGACATTTGAGACAGAGCTGGTCCAGATGGAAGCTGTAAGTGTAAACAGCACCCCAGGTTTTGAAGACTTAGTATGAATAAAATGATGTAAAATATCTCATCCGTAAAATGCCGAGCACGTGCCGCACCGGTAGCACTTTTGGGTTTACTGAGTTGAATACAACGTGTTATTCAAATTGTTGTGGCCTCTCTCTCTCTTTCTTACTCTTTAATGTGGTGCCTGGAAAATTTAAAATTACTTGTGTAGCTTGCATCTGTGGCTCCTGTTCTGCTTCTACTGCACAGAATGCAGCAGTTTACAGGGAAAGGTGAGCATGCTAAAGCATGGTTTGAGACACCCTTTACAAAATCAGTCCCTCACACACACACCACCAGGGCTGCTCAGTGGAAGGACCAGGCAACCAGAGCACAGGCTTAGAGGGCCTCCTGTTCACAGCAGGGCAGCTGCCAGGCACCAAGGTCCCTCTGCTCTGGTGACTGCACATTCTTTCCCTTTAACATGTCCAAATAATACAGAAAGAAACCAACTTACAGGTTTTGAGATGGTGAATCCGCTGCTGGAATGCACAGGTATTTAACCCCCTGTGGAATGATAAAAAAATATATAAAATAAAAAGATGACACTTAGTGGAGAAAAATATTTAAAGGAACTATTTACTCGGGTAAAAATATAAAAAATAAAAAGGAGAAGTTTTTCACTCATCCTTTGTTGCCAAGGAACTGGGGGGAAACTTTAATTAAGGTTCCTGGTTACTTTCCATGACCATATGCACACGAAAAGCAAAATAATTAGAGTACTTCTCAGTAAGTGTCCACTTGCTGAGTTTCAAAACTGTTACCTCCAGTGCACATTCATATTCTCCGTTTTTAAATCTGTTTCACTGAAGACCCTGAATGGCCAGCACGGAGGCACCGAGAATGGAAGGCTTGTCGTGGTGCCGTGCTGGGTGTCAGGCCCAGGACAGGGAGCGCCGTGAGTCCACCGGAGAGCCCCTGGACCTTCACACACTGGGAATGATTCATTTGCTTGTTTTTCAGGACTGAACAAATTTTTATTATTTATATCCCAAATAATTTCTTTACAAGAATGACTCAGTTTGAAAAAAAATGAACTTCATATTGTTCACTATAAAAATCTATGAAAATGTTTATTCAAATTCCTGCTATAAAAACCATGCTGAACTCGAATTTTATTAAAACCTCTTCTTTGAAGGGACTTAAGGTTCAGTTTCAAAACTGTACAATGTCAGGTGAAAGTACAGAGTTCAGAAATCTCAGCAAACTTTTCAAAGCAATATGGCTCCATGAAGACTTATTAATGAATAAACCACTTTTAAACCTTTTTCTCGTGATAGCCTAATCAAACAGAATATAGCCACCATGTCATAAAAAATCAGTGGGGCGGACATACCAGAAACTAGAAAAATAACCAACCTGAGAGTAAATGAGGGAGAAACATGTGGAGTCGTGGTACGGACAACCACAAGTCCCTCAGCATGTGCGTCAGGAGACTGCCATGTCTACGCGGCGGCCCTGAGACTGCAGTGTCGGCCCCCGCGGTCGGGGCTCTCGCGCTGCGTTTGCCAGTGCTGCCTCGTGAGGAGCCCGTGGCCCTTGGTGCTGTAGACCCCCCTCCAACACGGAAGCTACAGGGACTGTTTCTCAACCTCTGCTGCTGGGGTGCAGACCTGGGACCTGGTTTCGTCGTCTGACACACCTGCTTGAGGCAGATTTGGAAACAGGTCATGGGAAGAGCCAGACAGGTGAAGAGCACCGGTTCAGCAGGTGCGGGTGGTGGCCTGGGCAGGGAGGGACAGAAGCCCCGCCATGGTGCTGTGCTGTGCTGTGTGTCAGTCCCTGGGCGGGGAGTGCTGGGGGGCCTGGCAGCAGGTCACAGCGGGCAGTTGTGCACTGTGGTCTGTGTGTTGCCCCTGGGGCTTCAGAAGACAGCCTGTCGGTCCAGCTCTTCTGAGGAGACCACAAGCCTGGACTTTTTCTTAAAAGGCCCCTTCTGCTGACATGGCTCAGAGTGGAAACTGTTGTCTGCAACTAAGACCAGGGTTCAGTTCAGTTCAGTTCAGTTGCTCGGTCGTGTCCGACTCTGCGACTCCATGCACTGCAGCACACCAGCCTCCCTGTCCATCACCAACTCCCGGAATTTACTCAAATTCATGTCCATTGAGTCAGTGATGCCACTCTACCATCTCATCTTCTGTTGTCCCCCTCTCCTCCCACCTTCAGTCTTTCCCAGCATCAGGGTCTTCTCAAATGAGTCACCCGTTAGGGGACACAATTTCCCTGCCTGTCTCCAACCATTAGAGAGGCCAGAAACAGCATTTTTCCTGCTTATCTTTCTCTCTCACATACACACATTTTAAATTTTGAGTCAATCATTACACCTTCTAACAAAGACCCTCTGGGTTTAAAGAAGATGAGTCTCATTGCTACTTATTCACAGAGCAGCACATCACAGGGGGCCAAAGGGAAGCGCAAGGTCAGCTTCAGGGACGAGTGAGAGCCACAGGCTGCCCGCCTCCCCCCACCGCCCGCCGTCTCCTGCCTCCGTCTGTCCCCTCTCCCTGGGCTCCTCTTCTCCACTGGAAAAAGCGAGGCAACTGCCTGGAGAGCTAATGCACCTCCTGACCACAGACGTCGAGAGCCCCGATTTAAAGAGAAGGAAAAGGGAAAAGGAAACGATACTATTGGAGGAGTCATTTCACGCCTTCCCTCACCGAGGCCACACAAGCCGTGGTGTAGGTACATTCGCTGATCAGCTCATGATTCTCCACTGAAATGACTCACTCACTCTTTTCCTTTTGCTCCCGAGGGAGGGTTGGCTGTGGATCGGGCCCAGAAGCTTGTGAGATGGCCCCCTCCCACATGCGTCCCCCGCTCCCTGCCGACTGGTCCTCCAGAGCCCCCACTTGCCATGCTCCTGGAGCCGCTGCTCTGAGCGGCTGGCCACCCAGCCACACGCAGAGGGTCCCTCCCTGGGCGATAGCTCCCGCTACATGTTCCAACCAACAGCCCCTCAATCCCAGCAGATTCCAGGGCCAGCCCAGCCCTCTCTCTGCGTCTGGCAGAGAAAGAGAAATGGAGCGAAGAAGAGAAGGAGGTGGGTGAGCAGCTCTCGGCCCACCCTCGACGCCGGAGTCCACGCCCGATGCCAGCGTGGTGTGCCGGGGGCACTCTGCTCCTTCGGGGTTCCCTGACAGGGCCTCCTTCCCCTCGGTAGTGCCCAAGGCACAAAGGGAAAGGGGCCGGCCCCACACGGCAGGAGAAAACCAGGCAACATGGCCCGGGGCGCCCCCTCTTGCCCCACAGAGGCTGAGGAGACTGCTCCCGGCCCCGCGGGGCCTGCAGCTGGGCCAGCTGGGATGGGCGTGTGGCCACTACAGCATCCCGTCTGTGACGCATCTGAGGAGGAACAAGCAGCCCTGGCCACAAATCTGGGGACCCTCTGCTTCAAAGAAAGGCACAGAAAATATGAACTATAAGATCCTGTTCTCTCAAAGACAATGACAACAATAATCGCCTTCCCTGGAACGCCGCCTGGCACACAGCAGGCACTTACTAATGCCTGGTGAATGATGAGAACACGGTGAAGACCGTATATAGGCATAGCAGAAGGAAAGAAAGCTACTGTGAAATGCAAGCCTTATTCTGGTGGCCACGATAACCAGAGCCGCACCACGCAGGGGCACGGGTGTCAGCCTCCAGCCCGCCTGCCCAGCGGCTCACCGTGACCTGAATAGGAAGGGAGCAGACCACGCAAGTGCAGCGAAGAAAGGAGCCAACACTGCCAGCAAGGCCCCATGCGCACCGCCCAGGGCGCCGCTCATCCTGCTCAGTCATCAGCAAAGCACAAAGCCTCTCCTTGGAGGCCAGAGTCAGAGCACGGGGCGCCTGAAAGGCGTGCGATGCCTGCACACGTGTGTGTTCAGTTAATTACTAATTCGGAAAGCAGCCGGGGTGCTGGCAGCCTGAAGGGCCTCAGCGCTCACAAGAAAGCTGGGCTCACTCGAGCTTATCCAGTATCAGAGGACAGGGCTCTGCAAATGTTTCAGGGTGATGTGGAACAGATTCTCCATCTGCTTGGACCTAAACAAAGGCCCACTCTGTCGGGCTGGAGTTCGCAGAGACAGGAATAAGGGCCATGGTGTGTTTAGCTAAGCTATGGAAAGTTTAGCAAAAAAGAAAGGATATCTTATTGTAGGGCAACATTCTACAGCAATCTGAAAAATTCATAAGTAATAGAAATAGCACCAATGTTTCCATTACCATAGCATCTGTTAGGGGCATTTCCTCCCTCATATTACCCCTATGATTTTAAAAACCCTAAAATTAATTATGTTTTTTGAAATAAAATTCTTACTAAATAAAAATTCAGTATTTCCAAAAAGTGATGGGTGGAAAGGCAATTAACATTAGGCTTTTTTGGAGCTGATGAATGTTAAGTCACAGACTGCCAGTGTAGGGAGCTGGCCTTGGAGTGCAGAGACAGACTTCTCTGGGCTCCATGACACTTTGCATGTCCTCACATGCCCTGAGAATGGTATCAGTGCTGACAAAATGGGAGCCAGAGGGAAGAAGAGGCAAAAACACATGTGCTGAATGTTCACAACACCAAGTGACTCAGTTAGCGTGACACAATGTAGGGAAATACAGGGAAGAAGGGAGAGTGAGGCGGGACTGCCAAGGGCAGCTTTTTGGATGGAGCTTTTGTGTTAGGTTTTAAAAGAAGCAGGAGTTAGCACTTGAGTGAGAAGAAAGTTCAGAGAGCATTCCAGAGGCTCATCTTGAACAAAAGGTTAGAGCTTTCTAACTATATTCTCTAAAGTTCTAATACTTTTCAGTTTTCTGTTTCAATAAGCATAGTAACCACCAAGAGTAGGGTTTTCGCCTTTCTTGGGGCCTGAAACTAAAGATGACACTTGAAATGATGCATAGGCAAGGACCTGAAAAGCAAGGCCAAGGGTCTGATTTCAGGACTCGTGAAGGGGTCAAACTCTCGCTTGTTTCAAGTACAATTTCTAAAACTCATGGCTTTTTTCTTTCTGAAACATCATAAGTAAGAGTCTTCTGAAGAACCTTGCTGACGCTTTACTTTTCAAAGGAAAGCCAAGTCCTGCAGAGCTGTCTTCTCTCTCCTAGGAAGGTAATGGAGAGCCCTTAGAGGAAACAACTCCTTCGTGCCCACCTACAACCTACGAGGAAACGTCAGTGGGAGGCGAAGGAACTCCTATGGGATAGATATCAGGAAATACAGGCAAAACAACCTCATCAGAAGCCTCACTTTCTCATTTCTCCCATGCAGTGTAGCAGAACAGGTGTGCAGGGGTCCCTGAAAAGACCAGGTGTCCTTCGACCGCTCGCTTGGGGGCTGCACTGCAGCGTCTGAGAAAACAAGCTGAGACCCCAGGAGAGCTAGCTTCACCTCACTCCCAGCATGCTGAGTCCAGAGCAGGAACAGAAAATCCGAAAGAATCCAGCCTGAACTGTCTCACACCTGATCAGAAACAAGCCCACTAATTTAAAAAGTCTGTCTCCTTGAGACACGCTCTCCACTTGTTGTGTGGTATAATATACGTAACATAGGATTAACCACTTTAGGCGTACATGTGTTCACATTCATGTCATCTGTCTCTAGAACATTTCCATATTCCCAGAAAGAAACTTTCCCCACTAAACACTAACTCACCTTGCCTCAGCCCCTCAGAACCTTCTACTTTCTCTATGAATTTGACAGCTTCTGAACTTTTATATAAACCTAAAGGTAGGTAAACCCTGAAAAAATCAGTCTGGGCACACTCTTAAAGGTCACAGACCCAAAAGATGGCAACTGCTGACCTGAAACCGCTTACGGACAAATGGGCCAGGTTTGACGGCCCCGCGTCTGTTACTGCTCACCCGCCCCCGACCCTGGCAGAGTCTCACTGTGGAGAAAGCCCACGTGGATGCCCAGATCATTCATATACGTGGAAGCCAGACCCAAGTCCTGGCACATTGATTAGTATTTCTCCCCAGTTTCAGAACTGTCACCAGTTAGTGTTTTAAGGAGAAACAGTACCAATTCCATACACAGAGACTGCATCTGGACATCAGCATAAAACACTAAGCAGGGAAGGGCCAGAGGGTGGGGTCCCACCACCTCACTGTTGAGCTGTTGGTACCCCAGCAAAAGTCTCAGAGAAACTATTGTAGAAAACCACGCAGAAGGCAATCCCTCCCTTAGCGGCACATAAAGCGTCCGAAGGCCCGGCTCTCAACTGACGATGCATTTTCTCAGCGTCCCTGTTGGCCACTGACTGTTCTGCACCGGCTAAATTTAGGAAACTCTACCACAAATAACAACTTCCAAGAACTCTGTGGTGCCCGGTGGGTGGGGAGGGGTGGGAAGGTCAGAGTGGAGAGACAAGATTTAGCCTTCAGTTTGATTTTGTGAGAAAAAATGCAAATGAGAACCCTCCAGCACCTGTTGGCTCCTTTCAGGTTAGTCAAAAGATGACATGCATTTGGCTTGTCAGGTCCACAGATGGAGAAGCCAAGTGCTTATTTTTGCTCAAACTCCTTTTTGCTAAAGTGGGCACAGTCAGTGTGTCCGAGCTCCTTGGGTCTCACGGGTGGGCGATGGGGAGGCCACGGCAGCCAAACCACCCAACCCTCTTCTGGGTTCTTCCTGTGGGGGTGTGCCTGATGTGACTCATGAAAACAGAGCAGTTTAGGCAAAATCTCCCCAAACCAAGCAATTCTACAGGGTCACCTAACAGGTGCTGAAGCTACCCGGCCATGCTGACAGTCGCCGTAGATGAAGCTCTCTCTGGGAGTGATCAGTGGACAGTCTGGCTGTAAGAGACACAAAGGCAGAGCTTCATCTAACTGTCCATCTAGGCTGGTCAAATAGCCCGTCAGCAAAGTGAAGAAGACCCTCCCAAGCCCTGCCTTCTATCACAATGCCATCCTCCCCTCCCCCCGACAGCTCGCCTAGCCCACCACCTGACTGCCTGTGTCTCAGGCGTCCTGTGCTCCCCAGGTCCCGTGGGTCCTTCTCTCCCTCAGGAGTCTGGGAGGCAGGATGCTTCCTCAGAAAGTCCTCCCCACCTCACTTCCCTGCCCCAGGCAGACTCTAGAGACTACCCTAACTGCCGCCAGGACAGGACAGTGTTGGCGTGGGAGGATCAGGCTCCCCGTCAGACCGTCCCGTCAAGCTGGGTCCTCGCTCAGTTCTTGCTGCAGCCTAGCTCCTCTCTTTCTAGCCATCATCAATAATGGGTCACTGAAAGAAGGGAGAGGATCCATTTCTGGAATCTTAAACTTCTGCATGCCTTGAGAGCCTGTGTCCAGGGAGCCAGCGCCCCGTGGCTGGCAGGATGCACAGCTCGACAGCCTCTGTGTGCCTGTCCTGTGCGCTCTGCATGGCTCCGCAGGATGCACGGCCGGACCCACTAACCGTGGGAAGCCATCCCTGCGTTGGAGGCAGGCCGGGTGCTCAGGACTTCCCAGGCGTGCACTGCGCTGGGGACGCAGTAGCCCCAAGCGTCAGGCCCGATGCGGGCTCCAAGAACACTCAGGCTCTGTCACTGAGGTGTGCCTGGCCGTGAACCCTGCCACCCAGCCACGAGGACTGGAGCTGACACACAGGCCCATGTGCGTCGGGACACAGCCTTGCCTGCCATCTGTGTGTCGCCCGTGGCTCCCGTCACGACATGGGTGAGAGGAGAGGCAGAGAGCACCCTGACGCACTCACCACTTGGCCCTCAGATGGAGACGCTTCCCATAGTCCCGTGACAGCCAGGGGCTTGTGTCTCGTGCAGGAGGCGTGGGGACACAGCGGGGTCGCCCGACTGCAAACCACCACTCGTGCTCAGCCCCGCGCCTTGCTCCCTAGAGAGAGGGGCCGAGGGGTTTCCCTCCAGCACAGGACTCTTTCAAACAAGGAGGTGAGACTCAGTGTGTGGCATGCTGGGTGGCTGGAAGGCTGGTGAAGGACAAGGCATGAGTTGCTGCCAGCACAGATCAGGCTGCAGAGAGGCCACGGGGCCTGGAGGATCATGTGCCAGCTGCCTGGACTATACGAGGCCCCCCATTTCTCACCTTCTGCAGGAAGGACGGTGCTGGCTCCTGCCTCGGGGAGGAGCAGAGCATTTGGGATGTTGTTTGTGCTCCTTTCACAGGTGACTGAGCACCTGAATCCAGACTCCACCCCTCGCGATGGGACGAGACCTTCCTACAGGCTGCCGCACTCCTCCAGCGCATTACCGAGCCTCAGAACTTGAGCAGTTTTTCCTAAGCAGCATTCCAGGTCCCTTGGGCATGACGTCGCATCCTCCAAGTGGGATTAAACCCCCAAAAGGGTTAGCAAACACTGACCCAGAGCAGGGCGCGGTCCCTAGCCTGGCAGCTGGCCAGTCCTGTGGGGGTAGGGTCAGATCAGGACACACAAGCGCGGTGCCGGCCAGTACATGAGCCCATGACTCCCGCCTCCCTTGGGCATCAGGAAGTGCATCCTCTCTCTCTGAGCGAGGTACGTGTGGGGGTCAGAGCCACTGAGCTCCCTGGCACAGGGACCATACTGCAGCGTGGGTGCCCAGCCCCCAACAGGACCGCGGGCTTCTTCCTCACTCGGCTCTAAGACCTGAAGCTGCCTGGCGGAAAGCACTGGTCAAGAAGCCCCAGCGAGTGCAGGGGCTGCAGCAGGAGCGTGGGGAGGGGTCAGCTCAGGCGCACGAGTTTAGCCTGACTTCAGTCACTTTGGGTCCATCTGTGGATCTGGGTGTGGCTTCCACCTGGAGGCTGGGGGACTGGTCTGGTTGAACAGGTAAATTCAGGTTGGACCAGGCCCATCATCGCCAGGCCCCGACTATGCTGAGAGCCAGCACAGTCTGGAACGGCCTTTAAATGTCTTGCTTAAGGACAATGCCCCAGACCAGAAGGCCGAAGCTGAGGTCCAGGCTCCACTCTGCTGCCCCAGATCCCAGGTGGCCACATGGGTCAGGGGAGCATCCCTCCCAGCTCGGGGAGCAACACTGGACGGCCTCTCCCTTCCCAGGCTCCGTGGTTCCTGCAGTTGGGACAAGGTCCACAGCGGGCCCTCTAGAGAAGGAGGCTCCCACTCAGACCCAGACACAGTGTCCACTCTGGAAGCCAGGGCTGCAGCAGCCAGGGCTTGCCGCCCCCTCACCACGCAGTCACTGGTCTTCCCTTGGACAAGAGGGCGGAGCTGGTGGAGACACCCTGAACAGTTACGAATGTTGAAACGACATCTGTGCTCCTTGTGGTGACAACTGAAAGGAGACAGTTTCTCAATCCAGACCTGGGGCCCGACCCCAGCCTCTGCCTCAGGGCACATGCAGGCTCCAAGCCATCCCAGGAGTCAGAGCAAGAGAGGGGACAGCAAGACCGTGGCCACAGCGAGGCCCTCGGCCACAGCGAGGCCAGCCTACCGTCTGGGGCCGCCGCTTCCCACAAGCTTCGGGTAGGTGGGCCCGCTTCCCCTGCAGGCCTGGCAGGCGCAGGGCCCACGGGCAGCAGCTACCTAAGAATGAATTACAGGAGCACCTGCAGGTAGCAGATTTGCTTAAGTGTCTTCAGTAAACCAGGCTACATTTAAATCAGTATTTTTCCTGTGGCTAAAAACAACAACGGCCCCCATAGAGCCGTTTAACTCTGCTTTGGGTCTTAACCAACTAACCACCTTTAACTGCTCATTCAAACTTCTGACTATAGAGTTGAAGGCCCTTCTCCCAAGGAGCCTGCGCCACCCCCAACACCCGTGGGCCCGGCACCAGCCGCCACAACACGCAGGGCTCCCGCTGGTCTGCTGCACTGTCCTGACTTGGACCCAGAAACGTGCTGACACTGAGGCCCCATGAAAGTGAGTCCCCTTGGGCTGTGGCCCTCCTAAGACAAGAGCGTGTCCATCAACCTAGCATGAGTGCAGCATGCCCTCCGTCTTACCGCTCCAAGTCCTTCAGCTCTGACTTCCGCCTCCTGGGAAGGAAACGTGAGTCGCCTGACTTTGTTCGTGAACCTTTGCTGACTGCTTCACACAAGGTGAAGCTCAGACTCCTCAGCTTGACAAATGAAACTTCCCCTGAGCCCCCTCCAGCCTGGCTCCCTGCAGACCTGCTCAGCTGAGCCCTCCGGTGTCCTGGAGCTTGCCTGTGCCTGCACACCTGGGCCCCCCGCAGGTGCTGCCCGGACCCCAGGTCCTGCCCCTCCCTAGCTGCTGCCCTCATCCTCCGGGGCTCCATGGTGCCAGTCCCATGGCGAGGCCCACAGGACCCGGCAGGGAGGTGGCCCCAGGCCCTCAGCTCTGCAGTGAGCACGAGTCTGCACGGGTTTAGGATTTCCAAGCCCATCTCCTAGTGCTGGGCCGCACCTTACTTCTCACTGTGTTTTATACCCAATCCCTGTTACGAGGTATGCACTCAACCAGCATTTGCTGAATGTGAAGGAATAACGCCCAATTTAGCCAAAAGGAGAACTGAAGATGGCGCCACCCTTGTCCCACTGTGCCGACCACCCTAGCCACTCGGTACCTAGCCACCATCCACCGTGTCCCGCGGCCCCAGGGCTCACTTCCCCCTTCCTGACCGTTCAGGAAGGGCTGGTCCCACTTGAGACACACCTCCCCCCGAACCAGCCATACCAGTCCTGCCACGTTGCCTCATCACTCCTCTTCACAAAGTCTTCCCAACCTCCAGCCCGTGGCACAAGGCTCTTCACGGACAGACCGGCTGGCGCCCTGGCCGCCTGCTCTGGCTCTCGCAGGCTGTCCTGTCGCAGCGTGTCCAGGCTGCCGCTCCAGCTGGGGCAGCAGGCAGAGGACACGGTCCTCACCTCTCCTGAGCCCTTGGTTTGCAAGTCCCGGCAGATCCCACCCCCGTCATATCCCCCACTGGGGACTGGGAGGGGTCTGACCCAGGAGCACCCCCACCCCTGCATGAGAGCAGCACTTGGCACAAATCTCAGACCTGAGCACACAGGGGGCTCAGCAGGAGACACTCACGAAACTGGGACTTGAGAGGAAAGTCTAGGAAGGAGAGTGCTGTGCCAAAGTCTTCACTTGGGTCGCTAAGTGTACGAAGTCAGGAAACCACCCCCAGCTGAAGGGCAGGGGCTCCAGGGAGCCAGGCAGTGAGCACAGCATGCTCACTCAGAGACGAGAAGGCCGCTTTCCTCTCTAGAACCAATGAACCCCCAACGATTTCTGCCCCTCTGGCCCATCCAAGCTGGAATTCCAGCTCTAGACCTCCACTTGACACAGAAGGCCAGCAGCCAGGGACCAGCGTGGTGGGGGGCCGCCTTCTTTGCACTTGACTGCCCCCACACACGGAACTCAGACACAGCTGGATTTAAGAAAGAGAGATTACTAGACAGTTTTCGATACCTACCATAATCATTTCTATCTGAGTCATTTCTATTTAAGTCTGGGGTTGGCTTCAAACAAATTCACCTCAACACTTGAAACCTGCAGGCCTTCGGTGCAGGTCATGCCACCAACACTCAAGGACTCAGTGGAGAGATGGCGTCAGCTGTCAGGCGGAGAGCTGCCCCAAGCCTGACAGCGAGCAGCTTTCAAGGCCCTGAGCCTCAGCAGCAGTGACAAGAGTGCGGCGGGTGGCAATGCCAGTAAGTGACCGAGCTCATCCACGCCAGCCGCTCCAAACAGGACTTCCTGCCCAGTGTCCAACCTGCGTCACCAGGGGAACCGTGAGCTCCAAAAGGGCATCGACTCACTCAACTGAAGCAGTCGGAGAGAAACAACTGACGCTGAAAATGAGATGGATACAGTCAGGAGGCGTGTCCCGGGCTGTCGCCCCCTCTGAGGATCGGGATGGCTGAGAGAGGCACTTTGTGGGCACCGAACATGGATGACGAGCACACAGCATGTCTGAGGTCACACATTCACATGTGAATCCATGGGGGACATTGTTCCCAAACACAGGACCCGTTCCAGCCACGAAGCTGCCTGTCACTGCTCTGGACTCCAAGAGGTGGCCACCTGCTTGTCCTCCTCTCCTGATCCCTCCATCCAGGAAGATGCTATGAAGACCCTCCCACTGAGGAAAACAAGCAAGAAAGCAGTGACACTCTGTGTTCCCACCATCTGAACGGACTCCCCTTTGTCAATCCTAGGAGTATGACGTGGTCCTTGCAAACTCTCATCTGTGCCTTTACACACTTATATGCACATGTCTTTACACACTTATATGTGCATGTCTTTACACACTTATACGCACATGTCTTTACACACTTATATGGCCATGTCTTTACACACTTATATGCACGTTTTCACACATATGTACATGTCTTTACACACTTATATGTGCATGTCTTTACACACTTATATGCACATGTATGTGTGCTAGGTCACTTCAGTTGTGCCCAGCTCTTTGAGACCCTAGGGACGGCAGCCCGCCAGGTTCCTCTGTCCATGGGATTCTCCAGGCACGAATACTGGAGAGGGTTTCCATGCCTTTCTCCAGGGGATCTTCCCGACCCCGGGATTGAACCCAAGTCTCCTGCACTGGCAGGCGGGTCCCTAGCCACTAGCGCCACCTGGGAAGCCCCGTATCTGTACATACAGGAGCACACTGTTAATGTGCAATGTGCATGAATGGGGTCACAGTGTGGGTATTATTCTACAGCTTGCTTCCTTTGCTTAGCAGTTAACTGTTTCCTCTGCATACGTATAAGCCCTCCTCTTCTTTTTGAATGGCTGCAGAGCATTTCTTTTCTACAGAGGCATCACCACTGGCTAGGGCCTTTCTGCTGGGTGTGAGGGCCGGCTCCAGCTTCCCGATCACAAGCAGACCCACAGGGAGCCTCCTGCCCGCACCTGTGTGCCCAGGACGAGGCGTGTGGCATCCAGCAGGCTCACAAGCGGACCCGCAGGGAGCCTCCTGCCAGCACCTGTGTGCCCAGGACGAGGCGTGTGGCATCCAACAGGCTCTGGCTCATGGCAATAGCTCCCGTGACGTGAAGGTCTGGACAGGAGGGAGCTCAGGGTCCTAAGAGCCAAGCTGGCAAGGTCACCAGGTTGGGAGGAGGGCAGAGCTGGCTCTGCCTAGGAAGCCTCTGTAGAAGACAAGGGGGCACAGGTCTCCCTGTGAATCAGAATGCAGGCCTGGAGCCTGGGGAGTCCTCTCAGCTTCCCATGGTCTGCCTCCAAGTCCCCGGGGCCTGAGACGAGGTCTCAGCGAACTCTGCCCCCACCTCACCTGCCTTGCTGTGGGAAGTTTTCTTTCAATTAATCACCCACTGTCCATATCTGAGACTGCACCGTCCTGGTAGGACCAGGCTTCTGATGCAAACCCAAGGCAGCCGAAAGACCACTGAGACCCGTCAGAGTTATAGGAGCGTCACTCGGTGGTGGGAGCTTAGCAACAGGCTCTTCTGGACTGCGGGCCACACCAGGTGCACGTGCGGAGCGTCTGCACACCGGGCTTCCTGACAGTGGGGGTGCCCAGGAAGGTGGCCCTGAGCTACCCGACCTCTGACCTCACAGAGCGCTGTGGTCAGTGAGACTCCATGCTTCTTTCACACCCTGAAGTCAGTCACAGAACCCCAGAGACACGGCTTCTCACCTGGCGGTGAAGCTGAGAAGCACTGGGCACGGAGGCTGTCAGAAGCACACTCAGAGCCAGAGCCGGGCTGAGTGCTGGGCAGACCAAGAAACCCACTGCCCGCAGTGAGGACCAGCTCGGCAGGACAGAGGTTGGGCAGCCACTTGATGGCCAAAGGCGTTACAGGGAAAGGGCGGCAGGCCTGAGGCTGGCGGGCACTGCAGTGTCCTTCCCAGACCAAGAGCTGGGCCCGGTGCCGAGGGACGGGAGGACTCGTCGGGGGCGGGGGCAAGAGGAGGGATAGAGAAAGACGTGGACACAGAAGCAAGTCTCTCGAACTTCAAGTGCCACGGCCCACCTTGGATGGGCTTGTTTACATCTGGGAGGCAGCAAAGCTTCTGAGGGCGAGAGACGGAGGGGCCACCAGACAGGCAGGCGGCAGGGGCCAGCCCCTCCAGGAGCCCTCAGGCACTCAGGACCACCGCCCACACAGGCCTGGTGCCTCTGGGAGACACACACCTGTATGTGCAGACACACAGACACAGGAAGGGCCAGAGCCAGCAGAAGCGGTCAGCTGCAGACAGAGCCAAAAACGCTAAACTCTGAGCCTGGACACCTCAAAAACTGTTTTCCGTGTTAAATGAAATATGAGACAGAATCGCCAGGAGTACATGCTGGCCTCTGAAAACATCGTGATCCTGAAAACAAAAACAGATGCATAAACAGTTCAAAATACAAGTCACAACTCAAAATGGGAAGAGTATCCAAGCTGAACTCAAGCTCAAAATGCCTATCTGGCCTGCACACAACGCCCTGTTGTGAGCATACGTATGCAAACTAGCTTCTTCTATTTAATCTGAAAATAGAAATCACTTTAAAATTAAATTCTTTGTGTCATTAGCCCAGTGAAGGAATGAGAATACTTTAAAAGTATTTTTGTTAACAGTGAAAAATAGTTGTTTCCTGCAGGTGCTCTGGTTAAATACCAACACGAAAAATGAAACAAACTCTGAAATTCTTACATTAGAAAGACAGGTCTCTGGTTCTTTTCTCAGGGGAAGGGGGAAACCTTTCATTGCTCAATATTACTTCCTCAGCACCTACAAGCAACATGGGGTTTCTGATTTGAAAGAGCGCTGTCTTTGTGACAGCAGTTTTCACCACCCCCTCAAATCTGGAGCAATGAGTAGGCGCTGAAGATACATCTCACAAAAAAGGGAAACATTTTCAGCAGAAGCAGCTCCCCTGCCCAGCCCTCAACGTGGAGTCAGAGGAAGGGATGTTCCTCCTTCAATGTTATAATTATGGTTTGGGCTTAATTCCTATTTGAAATTAAGCTACAAGGCAGTGGCCCCTCCCCAGCTCTGCCACTTGCTGGAGGTGACGTGCTGGGCCCTGGGCCTGGTTGCGCCACAGCAGCCATGATGCTGCCATCGTGCGGGCCGGGCTCCCGGGCCCTGGCGATGGCAGGTGGTCCCGTGGAGGCAGGGGCCCGCCAGGAGGCATGACCTGGCACTCCCCCAGCCAGAGTCTCCAGACCCCTAGAACTTCCACTAGGATGGGACAGGACCAAAACCTCTCAATTTTAGACAGTTTCTGCCTCCCTCCGTCCAGCCCGCCCTGGCCCGGGTCTGCCCAGAGAAAGCTGGGGTGCATTCCATAAACACTCTGGGCTTTGAAGACCCCAGACAGGGAAGGAGGTAGCGGCTCTGCTGTCTCCTGTGCCCTGTCCCGCCTGCCCTCACCAGGCTGGCTCTCAGCACAGCACATGCTCTTCCCTTTGACCCCATCCCAGTCCTGCTCTCCTCCAAGGGTCAGGACGAGCACAACGCGGAGGTAACTTCCCAGACTCGTCTCAGCCTAGTGAGACTGTGGCTTCTGGAACTGAGTCTGAAGTTTAAGAGAGATGACTACATCTCTCAGGGCCCTGGCAGGCTCCCTCTGTCCACTCCCTGAAGGCGAGCAGGCTCATTCACATCACTTTGATGCCTCTATTTTTCCCACTTGTGCAATCAGAGAATCTATTGCTTTAATGTTTAAAATAAGAACATACTCATGAATCACTCGTGAAGTTAAAAATGAATAAAATGAGGAGGACAGTGATAAACTATGTTATGCTATAAAACAGAGGTCTAACTTGAAGTAAACATGAGATGACAGGAAAGTACTTACTGAGCGAGATAATAACAGCACCCAAGGCCTGAAACAGGACGTCTCCAAATGAAAGAGGCAGTCTCATGGGGAAAAGGCACAGCGTCCCTTGTTTCTCACAGGGAATAAAGCGGACACGCAGTCACGGCTGGTAAAGGAACACAGTTTGCCCAGAGCACTGACACTTTTACATCAACAGTGTTCTGTTTACACCAGGGTGCAACTGCCGGGCTCCACTCGCCAGCCCTCGGGCCCTTGCTCCTGTGTGTAAAGTGGGGGGTGGGACAAGCGAGGGCGGGGCTCTTTCCTCCGAGACTTGAAGGCCAGCTCTGTGGGCGAAGTGGCGGTGGCACAGACTCCTGGCCAGCTTCCTGTGTGACGGCGGCTGTGGGCAGCGGGGTACAACGTCACGAGGCAGCCTGGAGGGTCAGGGTAGGCAGGACGTTGATGCCATTTATTAAAACAAAGGAAACCTAAGCCTCATCTTGTGAATGAGGAGGAAGTCAGTCATGACCAGCTTACATCTAACTTATCACCTAGGCCATAGCCTGGCCATGTGTCTAACAAACCATTGTTAATACACGGAAAATGGATGCCTGTTTTCAAAGGAGATGTCAGCCTCCGAAACAATGATGCTTTGTTGCTGTGGTTTCCAATAAAACCAAGCTGCAGCACAAATCATAGCATCTCAACAAAACCAGGAGACGAAGCAGCAGAGAGAACTGGGAGCTCGGATCCAGAGAAAGAGCCTGCTCAGCTCCTGTGGTCCTCTTACGGCGACGGCAGTTGAATTGCTTATTACGCTAAGTTCTCATCTTTTTGGACACTGACTGAAATCTGGCAGCTCTAATAGCCAGGTAAAACTGATAACTTTGAAATAAGAATATATTACCTACTCTTGTATAATATGAATTTTAGTGAAAACTACTTGAATGATGAGCCACATGAATGTGGCTCTTTCAGAATGAGCCACACCTCCCTTCCAATACCCCACCCTGAAACAGAAACACACACACACACACACACATTTCACAACCATATTCACACTATTTTCTGAAAAGAGGTAGCTTGGGCTTTGTCAAGGCTAATAAACAGAGAGAGACTGTGCTCCCAGCCAACAGCTCAAACCATCCATTAGGGTAAAATTGAAGATGTTTTTGGAATCAGTGTACAAGCAGACACATCCTATTTACTTTAAGACCTGAAACTGATCGTCTGCAGAGAGAAGCACTAGAAAATCTCTAGGGACAATCTATCCTCCGAGGGCTTGTCTTCTGAAATGCAAATGATAGACAATTGAGCTCAAAGGGAAAAGAAAGCAGGAAAGCAGCAGAACGAATTCTTTGGGTTCTAAAACAGGAGGCAATTTGAAAGGAATGAAAACGGGTTTTAAATGTCCTTAAAATCTATAGGGAAACATTGCATCAGCCTGATCTTCAGTGTTCAGCCACGAACTCAAGGTAGTGCCATCACCGGAGGGTGGTGAGAACAAGAAGCACCTCACTGCCGGCCCAGCCCAGCCCGAGGCCCAGGCCCAGGCGTGGCCAAGCACAGGCTTAGTGCAGCCAGGACACGGAGCTGTTGCTGCAGAGCACACAGAGCCTGGCCAGCTCCCCCGCCCAGGAGCAGCACCGGCAGGCGCACAGGTCAGCACCCTCACCTCCAGCACCGGCCTGGCGCTGTCGTGCACAGACAGAATGTGTGTCACCTTGTTCTTGCTCAACTGCTCTGCATCTCTGGCATCTGTCACAGAAGAAAGGGGGGACATTTTAGTATATTCTGCATGTGAATTACTCCTTAAGGAAAAAACACAAAATTACTTGCATATTTCTTTCTTAAAAATTCATAATTGAATTGTGGTGCTTGAGGAGCTTGAGTCCCTTGGCCTGCAAGGAGATCAACACAGTCCATCCTAAAGGAAATCAACCCTGAACATTCATTGGAAGGACTGATGCTGAAGCTGAAGCTCCAATACTTTGGCCACCTGACACAAAGAGCCGACTCATTGGAAAAGACCCCGATACTGGGAAAGACTGAGGGCAGGAGGGGAAGAGGACAACAGGGATGGCTGGATGGCATCACTGTCTCAGTGGACATGAGTTTGAGCAAACTCCAGGAGACAGTGAAGGACAGGGAAGCCTGGCGCTGCAGTCGTGGGGCTGCAAAAGTTGGATACAACTTAGCGACTGAACAACAAAGGGAATCTAGAGTTATTGCTTTTAGGTATTCTGCAGATAGCTCAGTGTATTTCTGACTGACAAGTCTTTTGATACAGTGGTCATAAAAAACTTGAAAAGTATGTAGACTGATAAATATTATAATGATGATGATTGCTGTTTAAAGGAAATGAGCCATTAAGTCATGTTGTAGCTGATGCTAAAGTTGCAGACCCTCACCTTAGCCATTCACACAAAACATGGAAAAAGAAAGCTATTTCAAATATTGTTAATTACCTCTTAATGATTAGTAATCTAAGTTAAAATTAAATACAAAAAAATCTTCTAAGATACAGGAACCTTCCAGAGACTAGTCGACCCTAATGTCAAACAGCAGGGAACGGGCCCAGATGCAGGCGCAACGTGGTTTACAACAACTGCATCCACTTACGCTAAACTAAAAATGGATACTTTCTGGAAAGTCCAAACAAAGTAGTTCATAAGTCATCTGGCTATTAAATTACCTGCACATGAAACTAAGGAGATACCAAATTGTATTCCCTTCCTATGAGCCCACCCAGAGAAGAAAGCCGCGCGGATCCCCTCATGCTGGGACTCCTGCTAATCTACAGAGCAGGGTGCCGCAGGAGAGAAGGAGGCCCGCGCCCCGGGACACATCTTCTAAAGTGACACAGGGTAGGATGACTGAGAACCGGATGTCTGCCCGTTCTGGAGAACATTAGCACCATGAGAAAGCGCTCAGGATGTGGCATTAGACAGGGCAGAGGGGGAGCAGGCACCACACTACAATGTGGACCCAACTTGTGAAAACAGAGACAGCAAGCACGCAGGCGGCTGCCGCGGGGAAGCAACCCAGACAGCGGCCGAACAAGGAGACAGAGCCGCGCGTTGCTTCCTCCTTATCGTTTGTGTGTGTGTGTGTGTGCTCAATCAGATGGCCGTGAGAGTTCAACACGCCTGAGAACCTCCCGGATTTTTTTTAAAAGGCAGATTCCTGGGCTCCAACTTAGTTCAAGGTCTACAGCAGGGCCACATTCCGAATAAGCCTTAGTGAATAATGGTAGGAACGGAGAAGCACTGTTCTAAAGCATTCTGCAATGAGCATACGCCACTTCTCGAGTCAGGAAAATGATCTTTAAAAGTGAAATAAAAATGTCGGCTTTATTTTCACTCTAATTGCTCCAACCAATTGCTCTCTTAATTGCTGAACAAAGTTGGAAAATCAGTAACTGTTTTGTTATTGTTCAGTTGCTGAGTCGTGTCCGACTCTTTGTGACCCCATGAACTGCAGCACTCCAGGCTTCTCTGTCCATCACTATCTCCCTGAGTTTTCTTTTTTTTAAAAAAACAGTGTTACTGAGATACAACAGCCTCTCAATCCATTACATGGGGACTCATCCAGCCACCTAGCCCCCAACTACAACAAGCTGTGATCTAGGTGAGCTTTGAACTTGGCAGGAACTGGATTTATTTAGGGTCCACAGGCAGGCATCCCCCACGTTTTAACTCAAATGTGATTTTCCAATCCCCACCAGGCTGTATATTTTGGACAAGTAGTGAAACGGTCAAGCTGGAGCATTAGGCTCCCAGATAAGGTGAGGCAGCCAGGAGAGGCGTTTAGAGCCGCTGGGCTGGGAGGGGGATGAGGAGGGTCTGCACAGTGGGCGGAGACACTGCGGGCCAGGGTCTTCCAGATTCTGACTCCACCCAGGAACAAAGTTGGAAAATCAATAACTGTTTTGTTATTGTTTAGTTGCTAAGTCGTGTCTGACTCTTTGTGACCCCATGAACTGCAGCACTCCAGGCTTCTCTGCCCATCACTATCTCCTTGAGTTTTCTTTTTAAAAAAAAATGTGTTACTGAGATAGAACAGCAGTGGATAAACAGACACAGAGAACAGGCCCAAGGACATGGGGGTGGGGAGGGAGAGATGTACGGAGAGAGTGAGGTGGAAACTTACAGCACCTCATGCAAAATAGACAGCCAGCGGGAATCTGCTGTGTGACTCAGGAAACCCGAACAGGGGCTCTGAGACAGTCTAGCGGGGGGATGGAGAGGGAGGTGGAAGGGAGGTTCAGGAGGGAGGGAACACCGAGGACGATTCTTGTTGATGTATGACCGAAAACAACAAAATTCTGTAAAGCAATCATCCTTCAATTTAAAAAATAAAGTGAGAAAAAAAAAGTGTTACTGAGATAATTCACCCTTTTAAAGTATACAATTCAATGGTTTTCAGTATATTCAGAATTGTCTAACCATCACCGCAACCTAAATTTAGACTATTTTCATCACCCCATGAATATACATTTGTAACACAGATTAAGGTAAGCAACAACAAAAATGGTGGTTTGAAGCCAAAATCACTTTGTTTTGAACATGATCACACTAGGTGCCACAGATCAGAAAGCCTGCCTGCCGGGCTGGGAGAGCACAGAAGCAGCTCCAGGAGCTCCTGCTCCCCCTGCTGCCGCACTCCCAGCTCGGTCCCAGCCTTTGTGTCCTGCGGTGGCGCCATCCGCACACACACCTGGGGACAGCTCTTCCCACGAGCATGTGTCTGCCCACACGTGTAAGTGCACTGTCGACGACGGCGACGACGGCACGCACCCGGCTGTCTGCAGCCACGGGCACTACGGCGAGGAGCACACGCGCAGCTGGACCCGCCTTAGGGGCTTCAGCCTGCCCACCGCACGCTCACAAGCCCTCCCTGAGCGGGAGTCTTAGGGGAACTCAGTCCTCTGCTGCTCAGACCAAGGCCTGCCATCTGCAAGTGTGCAGGACAGCTGGCAGAAGTCCTAAATTTGGTTGAGTTTTATTACAGCTTTTGATTTGTAAAAATATTCACCCAGCAATTCTACATCCAAGAATTTGTCCTAAATTCCATATTGTTTCCAAACTCAAAGACATTCCCCTCTCCCCATGAAACCATTAATAACAACTCATTAAATAACCATAAAGATGTTCATGCATCCAGCTCAACTCACCTACCTGCTACAAAGCACTCGCTGCTTTCTCAGAACAGAAGAGCTTACTGATGCAGGAACTCCAGGACTATTCTTAACACCTTCTGCAGCAATGAGCGCTGCCAGCCCAGAGTGCTCAGAATTCTCCTTAAGGCCAATTAGCTGCCCTCTGAGCCCGGCTAGAAAGAGGACTTGAATATCAGGGCAGAGAAGCCAGGGATTGTTTCGAGAGTCAATGTGAACCTGAACTGGCAGATTCACAACCAGAAAACAGGCAGGAGTGTGTTCCCGAGCGTGTGTCCAGAAAGGGAGGCGTGGTGAGGAGGGACTCCCCACCAGCACAGCAGGCTTGCTGCTGCCTGTGTCCGGCCCATCCATGACAGCACACAGGGGGTGGGGCCAGCCTCTCCCCGCTCCCCTCCCCTCCCCACACACTTTGCTCTGTGGCTTTCTACTCACCTTTGCAACTACAGAGCATTTTGAGACAAATAGGCTAACAATGAAAAGTCTATAGCTAATAGCATATCAGTAAATATCAGGGAAGGTGCAGAGAAATGTGTGATAAGAATAACTGGCTAGAGATGAAACTTCACTTATTTTCCCCAGGTGACTAAAAAAATAGGTCTCTGAAAATTTATTACTAACTAGAAAATAAAAGTGATAAAGATGATAAACAAGTTATATGACTGCTAAATGTGCCTTTTAGCCATCCTTTTTTGATAATAAAACTCCAACATGTGTGTACAGTTAAATGAAGGTCAGAGGTCACGGTGACCCTGCAGGGCTCTCTACACCACTCTCTGAGCCATGGGATGAGATGTTGGGGTACAAGGCTAAGGCTACCGGTGGTGGTCCTGTCCAGACCAGACTGCACACGCTGAGTCCACACCTCGACTCCATCACGCACGAGAGCCTAAAGCTGAGCTTTAAAAAGCAAGCTCACCATGGGCAAAAGACACCATGTCCGTCCACAGCTGAAGGACAGACACAATGTGGCTCATCCACACACTATTATTCAGTCTTAACAAGGAAGAAAATTATGACGCAAGCTAAAGCAACGGAAGAGCGACGTCAGGCTCCGTGAAGCAAGCCAGTCACAGGAGGGCCACACGAGCCGGCTCACACGAGGCCCCAGAGCAGTCAGACTCGGAGACAAGCGGCAGGAGGGTGGTTTCCAAGGGCTGGGGTGCAGGACAGGAAGTAGGGTCTAGTGGGGACAGACTCGGCTGGAAACGAAAGCGGGCTGGGGATGGGCAATGGCTGCACAATGGCGAGCACGTACTTACTGCTGCTGAACTGTCGCTTAGAAAAGGTTGGAACGGCACATTTAATAGTTTCTTGCATATTCTGCCACAATAATGGAAAGAGAGAACTCACCTTTGAAGTTGCCAATATACAGGCCAGGCAGGATCTACGGGGAGACAGACCAGACAGGAGTGTTAAAGGCTTCGGTCAGGTGGGCCCTCCCGAGGCCTGTGCCCACCACAACTACCTCCCAGCAGCTTCTCGGACAGACCCCAAGGTCTCCTCGTCTCCAGGCCTCACGGTGTTCACCACATTCTGGGTCCAGCCCCAAACCAGCGTCTCCACAGCCCCTCCTCCCGTCCTGCCTCCTGCGCCCAGGCCCTCTGCTCCGGCTCCAGCGCCCGCCCGCCGCCGTCTGAGGACTCGCACCTGCTGTCCCTCCCTTCCTGCTCCCCATCCTTTGGGCCTCAGCTCCAACACACAGCCTGGGGAGGCCTGACCTGAGCCCCACCCCTGTGTCTGGGGGCTCCTGCTTCACTGGCCCCATCCCTGTGCTCGCTTCACATGACGCTGTCGTGGGCATCACCAGGTGGAGCGCCATCCCCTCTGCTGGGCTGCAGACCCAGCGCCCAGCCCAGGGCTTAGCCGTGATGGCCATTCAGCAGAGTTGCTGAACGAGTGAGTGAACTGTCTAAATGTGCAAGTTAAGAAGAACACACATTCACTCCAAAATGTCTACTACTTCTAAGGTTCTCAAGCAAGAATCAGATTTCTGGAAAGCCCCAGCCAGGCTTGACACAGGGATTCAGCAGATCGGAGACGAGAATGGGTGACTGCAGGTCACAGGTACCCCCCACTTTGCAGAATACGAAGCCAGCCTCCGCCCTGCAATACTCTGTATGGAAACTCTGAGATTCAAACGCAGACACCTCCCAGGAAGCTACACTGCCGATGTGATTTCCAAGTGCACATACCACACCGGCCCTGGTGACACCCCTTTCAGCCACCACCCAACCACCAAACACTCCTCTCGCCTCCGCACTCCCTCTCCTCTCCACTCCCGGTGAGAAAGCTGAGCAGGGGCAGTCATGTTCGTCGGCTGTGTGGATTCTTTCGAGCTCCTTCCTGACACCCAGCTGCTGCCAAAAAGTGACTTCGGGGACCTACTAGGACACAGGCTCAGCATCCGTGCTGGGAACCGTGGGACTAACTGGCCAAGATGGGACACTCATTACAGTGAAGAGCGATTCTGTTAATAATCACTCCAGGACAAGAGGCAAGACCCAGAAGGGATGTGGGCACTGGGCCCTGTGGTCCCTCTGGCTGACTCAACACGCTGGGAGCCAAAACTGGCTTGGAAAGCACCCCAGGGGACTGAGGGTGTCTGCTGCCGCGTGAAGTCACAGACTGAGGCAAGCAGGATTCTCCCTGGAACCAGGAAATACAAAACCTTGTCTCAGAGGAAGCCCCGGCATCCACTGCCAAGGAGATAAAGCACTCAACAGGTCTCTCCTGAAACAGTCTGTGGCATTCTTCTGGGAGCAAGGGTGGGACAGAGTTCACAGCTCCTGCTCTAAAATGGAAGAATAGTGCTAGCTCATCCAGGAGACAGCTCAGACTGCGTTCCCTGGCAGCTCTTGCCAGCGTGGGGCTTTGTCATTACCATCTCCCGTCCCCCAGGGCCTGTTCTGTCTTTATGAGACTTTCGAGGGCAAAACCAGTACAGTTCTTTTCACTGATGGGGACAAAGACAGCCTCCCGGAGCCTCCCGGACCAAGCGTTGCTCAGGCTCCTCTGAGTCTCCTCTGCAGGCCTGGTCCTTGTCCACATTAGCGAAGATCCTGCTAAGCCAGTTGTCAAGCATCCACCCGCTCTTAGTATCAGCCAAGCTCCTCTTCCTCCACCCTTGGCATCTAACCAAGTTCCGTCAGTGATCTGCCATCCACTCACCTGCCCCTGTTGTACTGGGAGTAAACCCCATCTTTCACTTGTAATGTCTTGAATAAAATCTTCATTGCCATTTTTAATGTATTGAAATTATTTTTCTTTCATAACACTGACCACAAAAGTCTCCCAGTTCATAAAGCTGACAGTTTCAACAGACCACACCAGAGTCGCAGAGCAGGTCTGCCTCCCCAGAGTAGCAGAATGGGCTCCAGTGGACGGATGGTTTACTGAGCTCCAGTCACACGTGGACACTCTCTGGGCAATGGGGACACAGTGTGACCAAGAGAGACTCAGCTCGGCTCATGTCCCACTTCCCTTGTTGAGCCCCTCACCCAGGAAGGAGGAGGCATTGTGGCCCCTCTAGGGTCCCCAAGGACCTCTGTGGGGCCCTGATGTCCCAGAGGAGTGGGCTGGGAGAGAGGAGGATGGGCAGGGGACGGTGGAGATGAAGAGGTGGGTCTCTCCTGGGATCGGGCGTGGAGGAGGCGGCACGGAAGGTGCAGAGATGGGCAGCCCTGCAGGTGTCCAGGGCTCTAGGTCAAATGCCACCGAGATGCTGGGTGTGTGGGGCGGTTAGAAGGAAGTATTTGTATTTACTGTATCTCAGAAACATCAAAATGAGTGTGAAGAAATGCTTTCCTTGGCGCTCACCCTGACGGGGTGCTGGGGTCTGGAGGTCAGGAAGGACACATTCCATACAGTGCACACACATTACTCCATTTAGTTTCTTCAGAAATTCAAGTGGGCTATTTGAGGAAAAGATTTTATGACCCATTTTTCCTTCTCTTCACTCTAAAATGGAAGAATAGTGCTAGCTCATCCAGGAGACAGCTCAGACTGCGTTCCCTGGCAGCTCTTGCCAGCGTGGGGCTTTGTCATTACCATCTCCCGTCCCCCAGGGCCTGTTCTGTCTTTATGAGACTTTCGAGGGCAAAACCAGTACAGTTCTTTTCACTGATGGGGACAAAGACAGCCTCCCGGAGCCTCCCGGACCAAGCGTTGCTCAGGCTCCTCTGAGTCTCCTCTGCAGGCCTGGTCCTTGTCCACATTAGCGAAGATCCTGCTAAGCCAGTTGTCAAGCATCCACCCGCTCTTAGTATCAGCCAAGCTCCTCTTCCTCCACCCTTGGCATCTAACCAAGTTCCGTCAGTGATCTGCCATCCACTCACCTGCCCCTGTTGTACTGGGAGTAAACCCCATCTTTCACTTGTAATGTCTTGAATAAAATCTTCATTGCCATTTTTAATGTATTGAAATTATTTTTCTTTCATAACACTGACCACAAAAGTCTCCCAGTTCATAAAGCTGACAGTTTCAACAGACCACACCAGAGTCGCAGAGCAGGTCTGCCTCCCCAGAGTAGCAGAATGGGCTCCAGTGGACGGATGGTTTACTGAGCTCCAGTCACACGTGGACACTCTCTGGGCAATGGGGACACAGTGTGACCAAGAGAGACTCAGCTCGGCTCATGTCCCACTTCCCTTGTTGAGCCCCTCACCCAGGAAGGAGGAGGCATTGTGGCCCCTCTAGGGTCCCCAAGGACCTCTGTGGGGCCCTGATGTCCCAGAGGAGTGGGCTGGGAGAGAGGAGGATGGGCAGGGGACGGTGGAGATGAAGAGGTGGGTCTCTCCTGGGATCGGGCGTGGAGGAGGCGGCACGGAAGGTGCAGAGATGGGCAGCCCTGCAGGTGTCCAGGGCTCTAGGTCAAATGCCACCGAGATGCTGGGTGTGTGGGGCGGTTAGAAGGAAGTATTGTATTTACTGTATCTCAGAAACATCAAAATGAGTGTGAAGAAATGCTTTCCTTGGCGCTCACCCTGACGGGGTGCTGGGGTCTGGAGGTCAGGAAGGACACATTCCATACAGTGCACACACATTACTCCATTTAGTTTCTTCAGAAATTCAAGTGGGCTATTTGAGGAAAAGATTTTATGACCCATTTTTCCTTCTCTTCTTTGTACTTCTACTATCTTATCTACTAAACAAAAGCAAATACGTTTCATATTATCTTTAAATAGAAGAAACAGGGGTGTGTGAATAGCTCACCTCTGGGCTCTGCTACCCTCGAACCACAACTCTACGGTTCCTGAATGAACCCCTTGGAGCTCTCCTCCCAACGCTCAGCCCCCTGTATTCCACTACCCCCAGCCCCATCGCAGCCCTTGGCCCTTGGCTATGGGGCCAAGAACCCCAGTCTGGAACCTCTTAGGCTTCAGAAGTAGCCACTGAACTTATCTATTTCATCAAATTAACCTTTGAAAGTCACATTCTCGTTGGGTCCTCTTCTAGATCAAAATGTTTGATGGCAAACCCTTTCCAAAGAAAACGGAGGCCAAACAGAAACTTTCACTGCAGCCTCCTGCCCCTGGAGGGCCCCACTTCACTTCAGTCCCCACGAAGCCAGACAGCCCAGGCTTCCCGACCAGCTCCACCCTGGAAAGTCGCCTGCTCCGCTCCCAGTGTTCTCACTAGAGAAGGCAGAGACCCTCATCGCTTGGGGCCCTTCGTCCCATGGATCTGAGAGTTACAAAACCTGAAACTGACAGCTGTTTACTGGTTTCCAAGACTTGGAAGACCCCACTTTGGAGCCTGGTAGGCAGCACCAGCCTCCAGCCCATCGGCTGTCTGCTACAGCAGCAGCAGGCCTCTGTGGCTGCTCCAGGCTGGAGCAGAGACAGCGCAGCGCCCACCAGCACCCTGCCTGGTAGCAGGGGCCCAGGGCTGGCAGAACCCACAGAGCCCACTGGCAGTGGCAGCAGCGGCAGCACCTTGGGGAGCTGCAGAGACGCTCTCCCCAGACCAGTCCTAGGATCTGCTCCTGGCAGAGTTGCCTGAATCTGGTTCTCCAGCCCTCCAGGCCTTTTGCCCTGTTTCACCTCAAGTAGACGCATTTGGATTCTGTCGCTTACAACTAGGCATCCGGATGTAGGCCTTTCAACCCAGAAAAATGCACAAATGTAAATAAGCTGCACAAATCTTCAAGCAAGCCACAGGGCAGCAAAGCCCCGCCCACCTGGGAGAGCAGCCCCACTGGCCGCAGGGACCACCAGGAGAGTCTGCCCCCACTGGGCCTCCCTCCCGCTTGGTCAGCACTGGCTTCCTCGCCTCCCTGCAATCCCAGCCAGCCTGCTCCTCTGGAAACCGTGGTGCAGGCCTTTGTCCAGCTCCCATCTGATCTACTGATACAGTTTCTTAGAGATCCCCTTACCTCTGGCTTTGTCCCCCAGAGGGTTCCTGAACCTGCCTTCAATGTGCCAAGTTGGCCGTGTGACTCCAGATTAGACTCTTCCCAGGGCTCCAAATGGCTCTGGGAAATTAGACACCTCAATAAGAGCTGCCCTTCAGGGATGGAGGCTTCGATGCCTTTAGCCTCCGCCCCACATCCCGAGGTGATGAGGCAGAGACACAACAGGCTCCCCAGCTCCAGCATCTAGGTCTCATGGGGAACATCTCCATCTTCAAACACTGTCAACTGTATATTTTTAAAACCCCTACATGTTGTGATAAATGACTATGACCCCTACACGCTGCCTGCACCATATCTGTGAATACGTTTTCTCTAACCCTGAATGCTTGCTGCATGATCGGCAGATCACTACTTAGGTAAATGTCTCTTCAAGGAATGAATGGACATGAGCCAGGTGGGAGGGGCCAGGCAAAGAAGACAGAGACAGAAAACCACGGTGGGTGACGCCTGAGAGATCCTGCTTTGCCCCTTTCTGCTCCGGGAAGGTCAAGGCCAGCAACACTGCCAATTGCGCTGGCTGGGGGTGTGGGGCAGTTGAAGGAGATCAGCGCCAGGGCCAAGCGCCAGCAAGGACAGAGGTCTGCCCTCACCAATACCAGGGAGGCAACTCACCCGAAACCGTGCAAGCTGCACATTCATATGCGTTTAGATATTTTAACTGTGAAGAGAGGACAGAGTTGTGTGAGTAAACTTTCAACTCCATCTTCCAGGCCGGGAGAATAAATAACAGTTTCAAGCGCTGGAAATAGAAAGTAAATTGCATGCTAAATTGCTCAGTCCTGTCTAACTCTTTGTGACCCCATGGACTTAGCCTGCCAGTCTCCTCTGTCCATGGGATTCTCCAGGCAAGAATACTGGAGTCGGTTGCCATGCCCCCTCCAGGGGATCTTCCCAACCCACGGATCATGCCCAGCTCTCCTGCACTGCAGGCAGATTCTTTACCATCTGAGCCAACTGCTCAATCCCAACTTCTGTAGTTTCTTCCATATAGAGCTATAAAGCAAGATCCAGGAAAGCTGGAGAGCTGGCCACTGACAGGGAGAGGAGCCACATTTTTGTTTTCAAGGAGAATAAAAAGCCCATAAAATTTAAATGTCTACATCAGTCAGCCTCAACTCAAACTTAAAACTCTAAATATTTGACTGGTAGATCTCCCCAGTATAATTGCTGCTTTTAATCCCTAAGGACAAAGACAGAGAAAATGAAATGAAACAATGTTCCAGCAGGCTCAGGCTCCTCCTGGCGCATGGAGGGCCAAGTGGCTGGTCAGTGACATCACCGAGAGTTAGGATTCAAGCCAGAACTAAGAAGGGGAGTGGAGCCATCACCCCATGGCGAGAAGTGGGGACAGATCAAAGAAGGTCTGTGCATGCCATGTGAGGATGTCCCAGGCTCTAAGGGAGCAAGTCCTTTCCCTCTGATGAGGGTGTTGGCGCCCCATCGTCTACCTGACGGCTGCTTGTCACTCAGGTCTCATTTGAGATGACTGCTCCAGGAAATGGCAACCCACTGCAGTATTCTTGCCTGGGAAATCCCATGGACAGAGGAACCCGGTGGGCTACAGTCCATGGGGTCACAAAGAGTAGGACACGACTTAGTGACTAAAGCAACAACAATAATCTGTACTTTGCAGTTTGAAAAAACTGTCTTCTAGTACATTCTCATCTGTTCCTCCAAGAATCTGGGTAGTAACTGGGGGAGGCAACATTGTACTCATTTTAAAACAAATTAGGAGACTAGCTAAGCAAACCACCATCCCTACGAATCAAGGGCAATAAAGAAATTGCTGCTTAGGAACACTGAGTGACTCGTTCCAAGAACACACCCATGCAACGGCAGAGTGGTGGACACCCCAAATCAGGCTTTCTACCTCCAGGGGATCTTCCCAACCCACGGATCATGCCCAGCTCTCCTGCACTGCAGGCAGATTCTTTACCATCTGAGCCAACTGCTCAATCCCAACTTCTGTAGTTTCTTCCATATAGAGCTATAAAGCAAGATCCAGGAAAGCTGGAGAGCTGGCCACTGACAGGGAGAGGAGCCACATTTTTGTTTTCAAGGAGAATAAAAAGCCCATAAAATTTAAATGTCTACATCAGTCAGCCTCAACTCAAACTTAAAACTCTAAATATTTGACTGGTAGATCTCCCCAGTATAATTGCTGCTTTTAATCCCTAAGGACAAAGACAGAGAAAATGAAATGAAACAATGTTCCAGCAGGCTCAGGCTCCTCCTGGCGCATGGAGGGCCAAGTGGCTGGTCAGTGACATCACCGAGAGTTAGGATTCAAGCCAGAACTAAGAAGGGGAGTGGAGCCATCACCCCATGGCGAGAAGTGGGGACAGATCAAAGAAGGTCTGTGCATGCCATGTGAGGATGTCCCAGGCTCTAAGGGAGCAAGTCCTTTCCCTCTGATGAGGGTGTTGGCGCCCCATCGTCTACCTGACGGCTGCTTGTCACTCAGGTCTCATTTGAGATGACTGCTCCAGGAAATGGCAACCCACTGCAGTATTCTTGCCTGGGAAATCCCATGGACAGAGGAACCCGGTGGGCTACAGTCCATGGGGTCACAAAGAGTAGGACACGACTTAGTGACTAAAGCAACAACAATAATCTGTACTTTGCAGTTTGAAAAAACTGTCTTCTAGTACATTCTCATCTGTTCCTCCAAGAATCTGGGTAGTAACTGGGGGAGGCAACATTGTACTCATTTTAAAACAAATTAGGAGACTAGCTAAGCAAACCACCATCCCTACGAATCAAGGGCAATAAAGAAATTGCTGCTTAGGAACACTGAGTGACTCGTTCCAAGAACACACCCATGCAACGGCAGAGTGGTGGACACCCCAAATCAGGCTTTCTGACAGCTATGCCCCTTTCTTTCACAACAGTGCACTTCTCATAGCAAGGCAATGAACTCAGGGAAGGATCTACCTCCCACTGCCAAGAGCAAGTCTCCCATGAAAGACTAGGGTAGCATCACTTCTACCAGGTAGGCTGTTTTCAGGGGAAACAGAGCAGTGAGGAAGAAAGAGGTCCCTGAACAGGACTGATGAACTGAGCCCAACCTGGCGCTCACAAGCTGCCCCAGGATGGCACTGCTCCAGCCCACTGTTAGGCCACCGGTTCTGGCTGACGAGACAAAAACGTGCACATTTCTCTAGTGTGATGCTTAGCCAGAGAGAACTGATTGTTGTTTATAATCAGCTAGTATTGTACTTAACACTAATGAGAATGAGGACTTTTCTTTACAGGTCCTTCCCCAAAAGATGTGGTCAGACCCTGGAGAGAGCTTGGACTCAACTAGGAATTTTCAAAGACTCCACAGAAACACATTTGCTTGCAGGAACCTGTTGAGTTTAACCTGATCCTACTTGAGGCACTTGCCAGACTGGCCTTTAGCAGCACAGCTAGGCAGCTGGCATGAAGAAAAGAGCCAGGCCACCAGGTCTTGAGTCCAGGCTCTGCCACTTACCCAGTGGGTGACTCTGGCCTGGGTACCTGTACAGCCTAGGGATGGAATGGCGGTCTGGGGGTTCGATGAGTTACCCCATGTGGTGAAGCGCAAAACAGGCCTTGGCACACACCTTGGCCAGTCTTGGTTGCCTAACCTTCCCCTCTCCTCTTTATCCATATCAAACATGAAGGAAGACAGGAGATGGCTTTTTCCCATTTTACAACTAATTTGGGACTCTGGGGGAGCTCCTCTCAGGTTATTTTCCAGTGTCTTTAGAAATCACTGGCGTTCTAGCGTAAAGATTTCTACTATCATCAAAATCAGAGGCAGCTGGGTTCAAAGCCAGTTCTGTGACTTCCTAGCTTTAGGACCTTAGTCATGCCCCTTAATCTGAGTGACCATTTCCCAATCTGCACAGTCAGATACGGCATACTGACCTCCTAGGGCTACAGTGATAAACTGCAGGCACAGCATATGAGACTCAAAAAAAAGTCAACAACTGCTGCACTCTTTTCTCCGTCTCCTCATCATCTTTAACTGCCCTGAATGCAAATGCCTCTTCCTCTGCCCCTCTAGAGCTGTGTAGAACGCTATGTACACCTAGCTGGCATGGGCACAATGTTCTGCTACATAGGAGACTGGCATGCGTTGATGAGAAGACCCTCCACAGGGACATGGATCACAAATAAAACCTGCTGTTTTCAAAACAGTGAGAACAGAATCTGCATTGTTTGGTTCATAAGTTCTCCTTGGCCAAAGATGACCGATTTTTGTGAGATGGGAAATAAATCTTGTGCCAGGCACCTCAGGACCCACACACACTTCGCAAATTAAGTTTTCAGTTCCAAGGGCATTATGTTTTTAATCTGTAACTGTTCTTAGGCATTTCTATCACTAGCACCTTATACTACTTCCACGAGATTTGCAAATCAGCCACTCCTTTTCTTGCAGAAGACATGAAGCCTAGCTCCAAGTCACACAATAAAGCAGGAACGAACCCTAGTTAAGGCTTTTAATTTCTGGCTTCCAGCAGTCTACTATGCCACTAAACAATCTTGCAACTTTGAGCAGCTTTCAGATCTCAGCTTAAACATTTTTATTCCACATGACCCTTGGCCTGCACTGAACGCTGCTTCCAGGCTGTGTTCATCACACCTATTTCTGACTCTACCCTTTGGGGCCTCCACTCCTCCTGACCATGTGTTTGTTCTCTTTCTCAAATCACACACACACACACACACACACACACACACATATGCTGTCATGCAATACAGTAGCCATTAGCCACAGTGACTCAGAGTACTTAAAGTGTGGCTAATCCCAAATGAGATATCATTTAAGTATCAAATATACACTAGACTTTGAAGACTTAGTACAAAAAATATATATACAAAACAGTGACTTTATCTATTAGTTAAATGTTGAAATGACAATATTCACAATATATTTCAGTTAAATAAAATATATTATTTTTACTTTTTTAATGTGGCTACTGGAAAATTCTAAATTACACATATAGCTCACATTATATTTCTATTGGGCAACTGCTGGTCTCTCCTGAAGGTTTCATGAAAGATCTGTCTGTGTCATTCACCACCGCACCCTCCCTTGGCCCCCACAACTGGCACCTGACTAATGGTGAGCACACAATAAAAACTCGCTGATTTAATGGTGTCTCTAAGTCTCCACCCATGCTTCCTCATCTCTACCTTGGAGATACCGGTTCTACTTACAATACAAGATGATTATGTTAATAACATTAATAAGAAATATACTGCTTTCTTCGAAAGGTAAAAATTTTTACTTTGAAAGGTAAAATTTTTACTTTGAAAGGTAAAAATCATGTATGAAAGAGACAGCTTTGGCTAAAAATCTGAAAATAATTTTGAACACTTAGGCAATGATCTGTATCCCTAAGTATGTTCTTCCAGTTTTAATAGAAAAATACTACAAATTAAATGCTGAAAAAGGTGGAGAGTAAACACCTCAAGTGGAGGAAACTAGGAAAAACAACAAAATAAACCTGAGGCATAATCACAACTAATGGGAAGGCAAAGAGACCCCACTGTCTCGCGGAAGGCCCTTCGAGGTTCTGTTTCACTAAAAAGAAAAAAAAAGTTCATGGTGCTGATGGATTCTGGTGCTAATGGAGACATAATGCAAGTATTTATCCAAGAAAGAAACAGTCTCTTTCCAAACTTGATTACTGTCACCCGCCTTCCCCCCAAAAAGCCCTCGCAAGGAATGACCCTGGTTAACAAAAGCCTCTGGTACACAGGCCTAAACCGCACACTCGCCCTTTTATAAACTGAATCTCAAAGACACGGTGGGTGAGCGGTGAGCGTGGCAGGTAAGCAGTTAGGCGGGTGCACAGGATACTCCCTGCAGCGCCTTCGCTGCCTGCCTCGGCCGCGGACACTGAAGGGACCCGGGGCCCACGGGTTGGCCGTGGACGCCCCCAGCAGAACCCTGGGTGAGTGGGGTGCGCGGGGAGGAGAGGAGGACAGAGTCCACCCTCTGGTCCAGGCCCGCTTCAAAGACCTGAAAACAGACAGTTTTCGTTGAGGGCTTTTAAAAAAAAGTTCTGTATTCTTTTCTTTAAGCCGGCAGTACCAGATCACAAAATCCTGCGCCGTGTTTGCCACAGGCAGCTGAGTTGGTCCCCGCCCCGGCAGGAGAGGCACAGCCGGGAGGGGTCTGGGCAGGGAGGGCTGGAGGGCCGGCCGAGCAGAGGCGGGGAGCTGCCGCACGACCGCGATAAAGCAGCTTCGAATCTGTGCCCCACACCCGGGCAGTCACAAGCACCCCAGGATTTAGGCCTCTGTCAACTTTTCTGTTCTTAAGAAAAAGTTATCCGCACACGGTAAAAAATCTGGGAGGAAGACATTACGGAAGAGGAGACATCTCCTCCTGTTTAGTAATGGCGGTGATGCTTCAAGAGCCGAGTTGGGGGTGAAGCGGGGGGAGAGTGGGGTGGGGGGAAGAAGGGAGAAACCACGGCCCTCCCCGCTCGGCCCGGGGCGCAGGTCGAGCGCCGCCCGCCCGGAAGCGCGGCCCGGCCTCGCGGCGCTGGCACGCGGCCCCCGCCCTCCGGGCCGGCGCGCCGGGCGCCCCCCCAGCGAAAGCCCGGCGCAGGGAGGCTGGGGGTGGGCGCAAAGGCGGGGGCTCGTTACCTTGTTCATCCCATTCCCCATGGCGGCCGCGCGGTCTGGCGCCCGGGGCGCGGCGGCAGGCGCAGTCAGGGCATGCGGGGCGGGCGAGGGGGAGCGCGCTCCCGCGCACCAAGGGCTGGGCTCGCGGCCGCCGGGCCGGTCCGACCGCTCCTGCCTGCCCTCCGCCCCTGGCCTTCCCGGCCGCCGGGCAGAGGCGCCAGCGCCCCTGTGGGAAGGGGTTCGCGACACCCCCCCGCCCCCCAGTGAGCTGGGCGCCTGTCACCCCGGGGCCCCGGACTTGTGGACACGACGCCTTGGAGGCTGGCCAGGGCAAAGGGATTTGTCTCCTGGGGACGGTGGGGGGCGGGGACAGGGCTCTGGGGGTCGGAGGCCTCCGGAAGGATGGCTCCTCGGCGGCCGGGCCAGGGGACTGGGGACGGGGGCTCCGCGGGCCCCGGGCCAGGGCGCACGCGCGCCCAGCCGCAGCCGCCGTGCGCGTTCTGAGTCTGGGCGGGGCCGGTGGTCACGCAGGCGCGCCCCTACCCGGTGGGGAGTGTCGCGGAGGCTCCCCTGGGATCACGGTCACCAAAACTCCCGCAGGCTTTTCCCCGGGGAAACGGGGGCCTGTTACCAGCAGTCGCCGCCCTGCCGTGACTGCCTGGGTGAATCAGGTGCTAATCAGAGCCCTGGTCTTGGCAGCTCCCCTGTCTGGGTTTTCTGAGTGCGCCCGATTTAGGCCGGGTGGGGAGATTCCTACGGCCCTGCCCCACCCACGAAGACCGAGAAGGCTCACCCGGTGGCGAAAGGTGGGCTCGGTGACTCATCTCTGGGATGACCTCACCTCCCGACCCCAGCGGAGCAGATGTCCGGATTTGAGACCTCATACCGTGACTTTGGACGGCTAGTGCGTTCCCTTCTTCAGATTATAAACTGGCTCGAGTAGGTGCATGGGTGTATTGATTCAAGTGCTTCTGGAATGCCCCTCTCTTGCTAAGCACCATGGTGATGTCCACATCGTGTTTCTGCCTGGAGTGGAATACTCTCTAACACAATTGTGTAAGTATTCTGCACGCCCGCTAAACTCCTGACTTCTTCCCTGCAGACAGAACCTTTGAACCCGGGGTTTCATCTTTCTTTTTTACGTCCTCAGCAATGCCCTGCGCCTAGTGGGTGCTTGGTAACTGCTAAATGGACAGATGCATCACTCTGGTGTGGCTGAGCTCCACCAGTGACCTCATTTCATCCGCTCCTCCTTCCTCCCAGAGTCACAGCCACACAAGAGTTGGGGGTGAAGCGGGGGGAGAGTGGGGTGGGGGGAAGAAGGGAGAAACCACGGCCCTCCCCGCTCGGCCCGGGGCGCAGGTCGAGCGCCGCCCGCCCGGAAGCGCGGCCCGGCCTCGCGGCGCTGGCACGCGGCCCCCGCCCTCCGGGCCGGCGCGCCGGGCGCCCCCCCAGCGAAAGCCCGGCGCAGGGAGGCTGGGGGTGGGCGCAAAGGCGGGGGCTCGTTACCTTGTTCATCCCATTCCCCATGGCGGCCGCGCGGTCTGGCGCCCGGGGCCGGCGGCAGGCGCAGTCAGGGCATGCGGGGCGGGCGAGGGGGAGCGCGCTCCCGCGCACCAAGGGCTGGGCTCGCGGCCGCCGGGCCGGTCCGACCGCTCCTGCCTGCCCTCCGCCCCTGGCCTTCCCGGCCGCCGGGCAGAGGCGCCAGCGCCCCTGTGGGAAGGGGTTCGCGACACCCCCCCGCCCCCCAGTGAGCTGGGCGCCTGTCACCCCGGGGCCCCGGACTTGTGGACACGACGCCTTGGAGGCTGGCCAGGGCAAAGGGATTTGTCTCCTGGGGACGGTGGGGGGCGGGGACAGGGCTCTGGGGGTCGGAGGCCTCCGGAAGGATGGCTCCTCGGCGGCCGGGCCAGGGGACTGGGGACGGGGGCTCCGCGGGCCCCGGGCCAGGGCGCACGCGCGCCCAGCCGCAGCCGCCGTGCGCGTTCTGAGTCTGGGCGGGGCCGGTGGTCACGCAGGCGCGCCCCTACCCGGTGGGGAGTGTCGCGGAGGCTCCCCTGGGATCACGGTCACCAAAACTCCCGCAGGCTTTTCCCCGGGGAAACGGGGGCCTGTTACCAGCAGTCGCCGCCCTGCCGTGACTGCCTGGGTGAATCAGGTGCTAATCAGAGCCCTGGTCTTGGCAGCTCCCCTGTCTGGGTTTTCTGAGTGCGCCCGATTTAGGCCGGGTGGGGAGATTCCTACGGCCCTGCCCCACCCACGAAGACCGAGAAGGCTCACCCGGTGGCGAAAGGTGGGCTCGGTGACTCATCTCTGGGATGACCTCACCTCCCGACCCCAGCGGAGCAGATGTCCGGATTTGAGACCTCATACCGTGACTTTGGACGGCTAGTGCGTTCCCTTCTTCAGATTATAAACTGGCTCGAGTAGGTGCATGGGTGTATTGATTCAAGTGCTTCTGGAATGCCCCTCTCTTGCTAAGCACCATGGTGATGTCCACATCGTGTTTCTGCCTGGAGTGGAATACTCTCTAACACAATTGTGTAAGTATTCTGCACGCCCGCTAAACTCCTGACTTCTCCCTGCAGACAGAACCTTTGAACCCGGGGTTTCATCTTTCTTTTTTACGTCCTCAGCAATGCCCTGCGCCTAGTGGGTGCTTGGTAACTGCTAAATGGACAGATGCATCACTCTGGTGTGGCTGAGCTCCACCAGTGACCTCATTTCATCCGCTCCTCCTTCCTCCCAGAGTCACAGCCACACAGACTTTGTGTTTGTTTGAACCTGCCACCCTTGGTCTCATGATCACTTGACCTTGTCCTTGAGCCTGTGCATGGGCTGTGCTCTCTAACCAGCTGTCTCACTCTGTCACTGGCTCTTCTCTTCAAGGTGTCAGCTCAAATGCCACCTCCTTAAAGAGGTTTTCATAACCACCCAGTCCAAAGGAGATCTTCCAGTCACTCTCATATTACCCTGTGCAATTTTCTTCACAGCACTTAACATGATTAGACATTCTCATATTTATTTGCTCATTTTCCTGTATCTCACTAGAACACCCTCCAGAGGAAAAGGGCCTGTCTTTTAAGGGTCTGTCTTATTCATATGGCCAGGAACAGTGCCTGGCACAAAACAGGTGCTCAGTAAATATTTGTTGAATAAATTAACAAATTCTAGAGGGCTGAGAAAACAGCTGTTGATTCTAAGGAATGCTGACACTCTGAAAAGAGCTTGCAGACTCCATCGTAGTCCTTTCCCTCCCTGTTGGTGCCTTCTGGGCCACAACAGGCGCCAGAGCCCCGTGTCTAAGAAATGCCCCCTGAGCATGCTCCCACCCTGCCCCCTGGGTAGGCTGGCACCCAGACCAGACAGCACCCTCCCTGCCCCTAGCTTCTGGAGTGTTCTTCCCTCTTGCCTTGACACCCTCTTTTCCCTCTGGCCTGCCAGTCACCGGGCAGCTCCTCCTCTGCTCTGCACCGTTCTTGTGTAGACAGCACAGCATGGTTACTGGACTGCCTGGGGAATCCCAAGACCAAGCTCTGATCCTAAATCTCAGAGTGCTATTGGGCAAGATGATCAACTTTTCTGAACTGTTTTTTTTTTTTCTCCTGAAAATTTGCAAAGATCCTACCCCGAAATCAGCGAATGACACTTGTTTTCCTTCTCTACTGTGCTATTGTTGCTTCTAGTAGTCAGATGAACTTGTGAAATCACAATTCAGAAGTTAGTATTTTGCCCATAAATGATAGATCCACACCCAGTTTTTCTTCTGCCATTCACTTGGAACATTTTCTTTTTCTTTTTTCTCATAAATTTATTTTTCTAGCTCAGATCAGCTGCTTAACAATCTCTCTTAAGCTCAGAACCGGCTCTGGCTGCCTCCTAACCATCAGAAGTGGCACTCTGGCCTACATTCAGTATGGCCTACAAGAGTCACATGCCCAGAGCACATTTCAAATTCTGCTTTTTGGTTAAGTGAGAAAAGGTGAAAGCATTAGCATCAGAAGTCAGAAGAGTCAGTGTGTGTGAGTGTGTGTGTTTGAGTGTGTGTTTGAGTGAGTGTGTGTGTGTGTGTTTTGGGGAAGGTTTTCCATAAGAAAGTATTCCTGTACTGCATCCATCTTCTTGAACCTGACCCCACCTAGTAATCACCATTGTCTAACAGTTCAAGCTAAAGAAAAGGAAAAGAGAAAGTCTGACCCATTTTGACAGGTCCTGGTTCTCTCTTTTCATTTTCATAGACCAGAGATTTTCAGGTTCAGCTCTCATGCTGAGCTGGTGTCATGCAACTTCCAGGCTCCTTCCTGTCTTCCTCCTCATTCCTTATAGCCCCTGATAATGGAAAGAAGGGAGAGACAAAGACACCTAGCTTTTGTCACATTTAAGGTAGACTTTGTTCATCTGTGTTCTCTAATAAAATTGTTAAGGCATCATAAGCCTAGTGGGATTTCATGCCACATAAGATTTTTACTTTCACTTGTCGTCCTGCTGTTTCCCTGTCTCTCAGCACAGCCAGCATCACAGGTTTTGGCAGCAACTCCCCAACAGAGGTTTCATGTGTGCGTAATGTGGAACGGTTAGTAGTCATGTGGGCCAACCAGAACCATGCACATGTGGTTAAGGAAAACCAGTTAGTGGTGTGTTTAGTGAGCAATAACTTTGAACTTTAAGGTGGGAGTGGGTAAAAAATAGATCCACACCCAGTTTTTCTTCTGCCATTCACTTGGAACATTTTCTTTTTCTTTTTTCTCATAAATTTATTTTTCTAGCTCAGATCAGCTGCTTAACAATCTCTCTTAAGCTCAGAACCGGCTCTGGCTGCCTCCTAACCATCAGAAGTGGCACTCTGGCCTACATTCAGTATGGCCTACAAGAGTCACATGCCCAGAGCACATTTCAAATTCTGCTTTTTGGTTAAGTGAGAAAAGGTGAAAGCATTAGCATCAGAAGTCAGAAGAGTCAGTGTGTGTGAGTGTGTGTGTTTGAGTGTGTGTTTGAGTGAGTGTGTGTGTGTGTGTTTTGGGGAAGGTTTTCCATAAGAAAGTATTCCTGTACTGCATCCATCTTCTTGAACCTGACCCCACCTAGTAATCACCATTGTCTAACAGTTCAAGCTAAAGAAAAGGAAAAGAGAAAGTCTGACCCATTTTGACAGGTCCTGGTTCTCTCTTTTCATTTTCATAGACCAGAGATTTTCAGGTTCAGCTCTCATGCTGAGCTGGTGTCATGCAACTTCCAGGCTCCTTCCTGTCTTCCTCCTCATTCCTTATAGCCCCTGATAATGGAAAGAAGGGAGAGACAAAGACACCTAGCTTTTGTCACATTTAAGGTAGACTTTGTTCATCGTGTTCTCTAATAAAATTGTTAAGGCATCATAAGCCTAGTGGGATTTCATGCCACATAAGATTTTTACTTTCACTTGTCGTCCTGCTGTTTCCCTGTCTCTCAGCACAGCCAGCATCACAGGTTTTGGCAGCAACTCCCCAACAGAGGTTTCATGTGTGCGTAATGTGGAACGGTTAGTAGTCATGTGGGCCAACCAGAACCATGCACATGTGGTTAAGGAAAACCAGTTAGTGGTGTGTTTAGTGAGCAATAACTTTGAACTTTAAGGTGGGAGTGGGTAAAAGACCACAAGCAGAAGTTCAGCCATGAGAGGCAGCCGAGCCCTGTGGGGTGTTACTGACACTTCAGAGAATTGAGATAAACCTTGGCGCAAGCGGGAAGTAGTTAAGTAATGTTCCTTGGCTTTTTTAATGTACTGTGGTCCACAGTGTCTCAGCCTCGGCACTGCTGACATTTGGGGCTGCATCTTTTTTTTCCTGTGGGGTTGTCCTGTGTGCACTGCGATGTTCAGCAGTGCCCCTGGCCTCCACTCCTGTGTGCCAGGGGCCCCTCCCCCAGATGACTGTCGGAAGAGTCTCCAGCCCCAGAGAGCAGGTGTGCCTCCTGCCACTACCCTCTGCAGTGGGGTTACAGGGATATCTTTTAGGGATGAAATGTCTTTATCGGTGTCTCTTTCCATCTGTTTCTCCCACTGATAACCACATAAATTCACACTAATAGATAATGTCAGCCCTCTGTAGAAGCCTCAGGCCACATTGTCAGATTAGAGCAAATTAAGAATAAGTTAAAATGAAGAGTTAATTAGCCAAAACATGACTGAAAGTTTTTTATTTAAAAGCTGGAACCTAATGAATTGTGGACAGAAGTAAAAGGAAGTGGAGTCTATAACTACTGAAGCAAAAACACAAAACATTTTCTCTGCTTCTCCAACTGGTTAGAGAGTGGGCATCCAGTTGACTGTTTGACCATGAGGATGGGCCTTTCAATGACCTCAGCCTTTAAAAGGCCACTG
This sequence comes from Madoqua kirkii, assembly GCA_006408675.1. Taxonomy (NCBI): domain Eukaryota; kingdom Metazoa; phylum Chordata; class Mammalia; order Artiodactyla; family Bovidae; genus Madoqua; species Madoqua kirkii. The sequence goes on along the minus strand of SJYC01115125.1, from coordinate 17,900 downwards.
ATTTCCAGCCTCCACACCCTCTCCTGAATATGAACTTGGTTTCCTCCTTCCACTTAAGGAGTTTGGAGACCTCAGCTCTCAGAGCACTGACTTCTGAAGAGGGTGGTGTCAGGGGAAGACAGCAAGAGGAATGGATACTCAAGTAGGTAAGCAGGGCAGAGAGATGTGAGAGATCCTGGGAGAGGAAAATGGAGGGGCCCTGGCATGCATATAGTTGGGAGCCTGTTGACATATGGAGTCCCCAGCAGTTGGCAGAGGACGGCCAGCTGTGGAGTAATGGAGCTGTTCGGCAAATTATAGAGCAGAGCATCAGGCAAGGGGGAGGAAGACTGAGCCCAGGTCTCTAATTCTGGAGGAAGGTGACGGTGTTGTCAGCCTGTGGTCGTAGCATGTGTACCTGTGTGTAGGTAGTACTAGGCTTCCAAAATTGCAAGCTTCACAGGAGCAGGGACAAGCTGTCCTCAGTCTTAGTATCCAACACCTGAAATAAGCCCTGCTGTGTGGGGAAGCTTTTAGATGTTTGTTGATTGACTGGGAGATTATTGCAGTTACCCAGTGGTGATGCTCACGAGTAATTCATCCTTTACTCGCCAGCCACTCTGTCAATGCTGCATCTGCCTGGTGGGGCTTTTCTACAGCAGCGCAGTTTCCAAGTGGGATGCCTGTGATCTAGGAGTGGCTGAAGTCCTTCTGAAATCGATGCTGTGTCTACTGGAGACAAAGAGATAGAAGTGGGAGGCGAAGGAGGGAGATGAAGGGAGGAGAGGCATTTCCCACAGTGTCTTAAGAGTTGCTGTAGTCTTCCTCCAGATTTGCAGCCGTAGCTGTGGTTGGCAAAGCCCAGTACAGTCTGCAGTTCTGCCCTTGACATCCTTTGTTCTCTGAGCATTGGTTAGGAAGCAGTCCTGGTTTATGAACATCATCTTGCCGGTTGGCTGTGGTTCTTTCTTTTTTGCCTGGGATGGTTTGCATTTCCTTCTGTCTGGATGGTCTACCTGAGACAACAAACAGGTCCTTCAAAACTTTCCATGTGAAAAAAACAAGTCTTCACAGCTGATGATCCCAGCCCAAAGTATCTGACAAAATCTGAATAACTGGTGTCTTTAGATTTCGTCAAATAATTGTCTTTTCACCCGTGTGACAGCTTGGGCCTTGCTTTTCACGCTGACTCATCTGGGCACACAGACAGCTGCGCTCTCTGTAGTTCTATTTTCATTATCTCCAAACCCTGATGAAATCCTATTCAAAGTGACCACATGACTGTGATCCAGTGGAGAGGGATCTTCCCTAGGTGTCCCTGGTCAGAGGGCCTGTCTGCCTGCATTCACCACACCTACGCATCCAGCTACCCTCTTGGAGGCACACTTCTGCTTCTTCAAATGCCTTTGGGGGCTGGGGCAACCCAGAGTGATAGAGAGAAGGAAAGGGCTGCTCCCCTTCAGAGAAGCTGAGCCCATCTGCTAAATGTTAGTCTGAAGCTCTTTCTACTGACGAGCTCATGTTGGTCATTTTGTTTGTTTGTTTTCTTCCCCTTTTATGTGAAACAGAAATTAAATGGATGTGAAGACGTTAAGAGGTGTCTGGGTAGGGGGCTGGAGGGAGAAGGGGGTTTCCTTAGAGGATGGAATGTCCCAAGAGAAATTTCACTTATTGTGAGGGGGAAGTCCATTTCATATTACATAATGGTGTCACTGTTCAACACGCTGTTGACAGTTTATTAATATTTGTCAGTATTTTGATTAGTCATTCACCTTTAAAGCCCTGTGCATTACAGAAAGACCATTATATGTGAAGTGCTCCTCGGGCTAGAGGACAGACCGAGGTCGTTTTCTTACCCACAGGAAGGCACTGGTGACTTCTCACTGGCCACCTCCTGGTCTGCAGGAGGCTGCCTGCCTCCACCCAGCCAGGACGGGTTGCGTCAGCGCGGCGCGCTCCGTTCAAAGCCACCTCCCAGTGCCGTCTCCTGCACTCTGCCAGCCCTGCCAGGCCCGCCTGCGCTTTCTGTGCAGGGCTTCCACTCCAGATGGCGGGCGCAGCCGCTAGCACAGGATAGCTGCTGCAGGGAGGGCAGGGTTACTGCAGAGCTGGACGTGCTCGGTTAACAGAAAGTGAGGGTGTATTTCTCTCACGTCCAGTAACCCCTGAACGAGGGCAAGGGGCTTGTGGCCACGCACGCCCTGTTTCACCAACACACGCTTGCACACTGTATAGGCTGGAGCAGCTCCCCATCTAGAAACACTTGCACCTGACTTTATACTGACGTCCATTTCTCTCCCATTCTGCTGCTAAATACAAGGGGTGCTTATTTTAGCACTCATAATTAAAGCGTCCACGATGGTGCTTTAACCCTATCAAAGGCACAGTTTTGAAGGAGATATGAGATCTCTGTCTCTAAACAGAGACAACTTTGTGACTTTTAAATGGCAGTCCCCCTCCCGCTTGTCACAGTCTGTGGGGCAGACCGAGGACAAGTGCGCTGTTAGGGACGCAGACAACTGATCATAAGACAGTATGATCTGTGGGCATCTTTCCTCAGTGCAGTGCTTTCAGAAACATGTACAGTTTTTTGAAGTATAGAATTTACAATATTGTTTTGGTTTCAGATGTACAACAAAGTGATTCAGTTACATACATATATGTATATATATATACACACACACACACACACACACACACACAATTTCAGATTATGTTTCATTGCAGGCTATTACAAACTATTGAACATCATGAAAATGTACAATATAAGGTGAACTTTTGCTTTTAAAATCTCACTATTTTCATTGCAGTCATAACAACCAAGCCAGTGGGGCAGGAAGGTCTCTGCTTTGCGGTTGCTTTATTCAAGCCGTGTACGAAGTTTCTTTCTGTTATAAAGGGACGTGTGTGGTTTTTCCTTGAGTAATAGCGACTCTAGAGCTTCAGAGTCAGTCCAAGTGTTGTTCTCATCATCAGAATTACACAGCTGACTGTGACAGGCTCAGAGGTGAAGTGCCTCCTCTGTCGTAGGCAGACTGTGCTCTGTTCTAGTTATTGCATAAGGTTTCACAGGGTGGAGGAAATAATCCCTTAGCCTCTTTACCTAGTTTCTAAAGAAATACTTGGTTTTAGTTTGTATCAGTCATTTTCTGTTCCTTTTAGTTTTAAACATTTTCTTATTTATAAAATGTTTAGTTATCACATAAAGAAGAGGGGAAGTTTGGTCCTTGCACTCAATATAGAGTGTCTTTCATGAATGGACCCTTTTGTCCAGTTTGCCCAGGGTCTCCTTCTTTCTGCAATAGGATGTCCTGTGTCCTGGGAGCCCTTTACTCCTTGGCCACGGGACAACTGGTGACCCTTGATCTGTGGTGTGTTTGGGAAAATGTACATTGGCTTTAAATGAGAGACAGTACTTAATTGTTGTTTAAGCAATTGGTTTAAAGTGTTTACAAATGGCTCCAGGTGTGCCACATTGGAAAGGAGCCCTGCTTCCTCCACTACAGGGTGGGTCTAGCGGCTTCCAGCAGGCACTGATCTCTCCTCTGCCCTCGTCATTGGCAGCTGGCACTTGCTAGAAGGGAAGTATTGGTTAAAGAAAAGTCGATGGTAGTATTTCTCCCTGAAGAAAAATGCATATTGATCTTTCCCTAAACAAATCAATGGTTGTGTTAGGTTTGAGTATTTTCCATAGCAACTGTCTCGGAGCAACCCTGAAAGCCTAATAGATTTTCCTTAAAATATTAAATCAAAGAGATCGCAATGCTTGAACGAGTATTTATTTCAAGGGAAACAGACTCCTAAAAGTGGTTAGATTTTCATCAAGCAGGAGGTTTGGGTACAGAAGTGTTTCAATTCATAATCTTCTTTCTCCTCTCAGCCCCCTCACTGCTTGCTCTCTGTCCTCAGGCCAGTCACTGCTCTACAGGGAACATGGTCTTACATGTCCTCTGCAGCCCTGTTTCCAAGCACTGAGGTGGCATTTTTATTCATTTGACTAACATTTGTTGAAAACCTACTATGTTTTACATATTGTGCCAGAAGCTGAGGATACAGAAATAAAAACAAAACTGGTCCCTTCCTTAATTCACATTCATTCATAAGTTATTTGGAAATAGGACTTAATGCATAAATGATTTCCATGTAACGTGATATATTCTGAGCCTGTAAAGCTTGCTTTTAGGAGATTAGAGGAGGTGCTCAGAACTGCCTCAGCTGACTCTTCTTTGAAAGTATGTGTCCTTCCATTTCCCATTTCTTGTGTGCACGTTCTCCTCAAGCGTACACACCCGTGTATGTGTACTCCTCAAGCGTACACACCCGTGTGCGTGTACTCCTCAAGGGTACACACCCGTGTGCACGTTCTCCTCAAATGTATACACTCGTGTGTGTGTTCTCCTCAAGCGTATACACCCATGTGCAAGTTCTCTTTAAACACATACATTCATGTGCAAGTTCTCATCAAACACATACACTCGTGTGCGTTTCAAGCACAGAGGCTCTGGTTATTTAGGGCTTCTCTTATTGCCACATTCAGGAACTCTCAGTTCATAAAATATTATTTTCAGCAGTGTTGGAATGTATGGAATGATATGTTTCCCTCATGACTGGACATAACAAGGGCAGCCCTAGACTGTGCTCTTGCTTATGAGACAAAACTGACAGGTACCATTCTCAAGACAAGACTGGACTTACAGAAACCGCAGATAAATAAAATTGGCATGCAACATACAGGTTTGGGAAACATTCAGCCTATGAAGAGAAAGCTTTTTCCCTTTTTCTTGAGGGAAATGTGGCCTTAAGAGATAAAACGTTATCATGAGCTAAATCAGCAAATCAAATCTGGTGTATATTGAAGAAAATCGAATTGCAGAACTTGAAGGGCCTTTGAAGACCATCAGATTGTAGTCTAAGCTGCTGGACAACTGAGGCACCACAATAAATGGTGGTTTCTTAGGGCCACACAAATAAGCAGTAGCAGAACACACCTGCTGTCTCAGGCTTTCCCTCGTTATCCACCCTGTCCTCAGATACTCACAGCTTCCCCCTGACCAGTAACCAGAAGGGCAACTCACCACAGCCTAGCCTTTCAGCCTTGCTCCCAGTCCAAGCTCATCTTCTTTGGGGCCAGTAGTTATGAACAGTGATGTCCTGAACGCCCACCCTAGAAGGCTGGGTGAGATTCCAGCTGAAGGTAAGGAAGGCAACTGCTTCAGGTGGAAAGAGGTTCTTGAGCAGCAGCACAAAGTTGGCAGTAGAAGATTTTTCTGGGCTGCAAGGCGGTTGGTGGTGATGGGCAGAGTAGGTTAGGACAGGATAGACACCACTGAGCGTCACTGATTAGGAAGGTCAGCCTGTCCTCAGCACTGATGGAGGAAGAGATGGGAAAGGGTGAGATCCGTCCAGAAGCCGTTTCTGTAGCCTGGGGTGATGTACTAGTGTTCTAGAGAGCGAGACCGCGAGAGGGTATAAGGGAAGGTTGGCAGGGGGCATCAGCCGATGGTTAGACTGCACAGCAGGCTTTGATTACCTACTGTACAGACCCAAAGGTACAAAACTTAAAAGGAATGGTTTTTATCCCCGAGGAACTTGCAGTGAAGGGAACATGGACAGGGGGTCAACAGCTGCCATATTGTAACGTAAGTGCTGAGGGCAGGCGAGGGAAGTCCCAGAGGAGCACCGAATCAGCGTCCCAGCAGGAAATGGAACTCGGTTGGCCAGCTCACGCGACCACAGCGAGGACTTACCTCGTGACAGTGCGCCCAGGCTGAGGGCCACAGCAGATGCTGGCAGCAGGGGCAAGCACAGGGCGCCGCTGCCACACCGCCTGAAGGGGAGACCGCCAGAGGCCCAGTGGAGGCTGGAGCCGCAAGCCCAGGACCCCTGACTAGAGCTGAGGGTGGCAGGTGCTGTGGGCTGGGTCGTGCTCCCCAGCTGTATGTCGAAGTCAACCCAGCACCTCAGAAATTGACTGTTTGGAGAGAGGGTCTGTACAAAGGTGATTAAGGTAAAGTGAGGTCCTGTGGGAGGGTCAGTCATGCCTGGTGTCCTTATAAGAAGGGGCAGCCAGGACACAGACACGCAGAGGGACGGCTTCTTGGGGAGGACACAGGGAGAACTTGGCCAAGGAGAGAATGCAGAAGGCACCAGCCCAGCTGACACGTGTCTTGGACTTCTGGCTTCCAGAACTGTGGGACGTGGATGTCCTGCTGTTAGAAGAAACGACAGTTGTTGCCTGTCCAGGCTGTGGTGCTTCGATATGGCAGCAACTCCAGCAAACTCACACAGAGAAGGAGGCAGCCGTGGCAGAGCCATGCCTCTGTCAGGGAGGCCATGGGGAAAGGCACCCTCGCCTCTCTCTCCAACGGCTCTGTGATCTCGCTTTAAAAAAGCAGCCTGGAGGCCTGCCAAGGAGCCCAAGTGACTTCTGCACATGTGCACTCTCCCAGGGCTTTGCAGGACAGAGAAGGGTGAGAATGGATTCAAGGGAACAAATAGAAAATGATCAGCAAAGACATTTTGAGAAATCAAGAAAGGCTGCATGGAGGAGGTGACTCCTGAACTGAGTGTGGAATAATAAAGGAGTTACTATGCATAAAGCACTTAGATCTCTTCTGCCATAGTCTGAGTTATGTGCGTTGCTGTCTTCACCACCAGACCCTTGTATTTACTATTTCTAGCTCAACCTACAGTCGAGAAAGGCTGGCATTGCTTTCCCTTCTTACAGACAAGAGGCTGAGCAAACAGCTCATCCTGCCTCAAGCCTGCCCAGCTCAAGAACGGCCCATCCGAGTTGCATCCTGGTAGCCATCAGCCAGATGATGAAGCCTGGGTGAAGGACAGTCTGAAAGAGGGTATTATAGACAAAAAGTCATGTTGACAAGAGAGACAGTGGCACACTGGGGATCTGAGGAGGTTTAGCAAGGTGACAGCATGGAATGCAAAGTGAAGAGAGGCTAGACACCAGTGCAAGGGCAGCAGGGCAGCTTAGAGACATCTTCATGTGCCGTACCAGGAAGTGCCGACTCCTCAGAGAGCTTGGGGACCCTTTACAGGATTTGGATTTTAAAATGAGCATCTTGAGGGCTTTATGGAGGATATCATTTTAACAATTGAGAGTGAGGATGGGGAGATCTCCTAGAAGGCCACAAATAATGAGAACCTTCGATAAAGATTGGCAGTGGGGCCTGGTTGGGGAAAGGGGAGGAGGGAGAATTCATAAGACTTGAAGACTTATTAGATACAGGAAATTGGAAGAATTGAAGACCAAAGGTTTGCCCCCAGGTTTGGATACGTGCACACGTGGCGATGCCATTCACAGGGTGGGAACACAGGAGGAAGAGAGCTGATGGGAGAGCGACAGTTGTCTGATATGCTGAGTTTCACATGCCCGTGGGTCATCCAGGTAGAAAATATAGAGCTAAATTACACCAGGAAATGCAGAAAACCCAGTGGTAACTTTTGTTGCATCTTATTCATAAATCACAACATTTTGGTTGCTCTAAAAAGTGATTATTTTTCCTACCTTTGTTCTGAGAGGCAAGCAAATACCACCATGATTAGGTCATAGTTATAAGCATGTTATTTCAGTACTTTTTTAAACATGAAACTATTGTTCCAATTTTATGTAAAGTACTAAAAATAGGTATTGGGAGATGGAAAGATAGTAGTGAAAGTTGAATCAAGTCTTCCAGGAATAGCAGGTGGAGTTTAGCAATGAAGCGAAAGCGTGACCCAAAGTGGACAGGACAAATGCGTGCGTGACGCGTCTCGTTTCCCCACTGAATGCGACAGGCGGCTGGGCTGCTCAGAAGCCGCAGCCAGGTATGTTACAGGAAACAGCCGCGAGGGCACTGCCTTGGTGGTTCAGTGGTTGAGTCCACCTGCCAGTGTGGGAGACACGGGTTTGATCCCTAGTCCGGGATGATTCCACATGCCATGAGGCAGCTGAGCCCATGTGCTGCAGCTGCTGAAGCCCATCTGCCTGGAGTCCGTGCTCTGCAGCTAGAGGGGCCACCCCAGTGAGAAGCTCGCCCCCCACAGCTGGAGGGAGGCCCCACACAGCAGAGGAGACCCAGCGCAGCCAAGAAGAGTGAAGACAAAGGAGCAGCATCTTCATAGAAAAGAAAGAGTAACAGTTGGCATAGAGAGCAGATAAGGCAGCTCTCAAGCCCACGGGTAGAGCGAATTATACACATCGTGCAGGAGGCGTCTTTCTAGTAACATTTCAGCTCAAGAGGCAGCGCACAATGAGGAGGCAAACTGCAATACTGAGACTTGCAAGACAGTGAAAAGCCAGTGTGCTCTAAATAAGAGACCTCAAGCATGGCTCTATGAGACTTTAGTTTGAAATAATTCATTTTATTATCCATCTCAACCTCAGCGGTTTGGTAGTTCTGACACCCTAGTTATGGTCAGCATATGCGCCTTGGAGCCAAGAAGTGTGAGAGAGAAATGGCTTTCAGTGCTGCTAAAGCCCTTGGCAGAAGATTTTGCGTGGTTACACTGTTGGTGAAAAAATGCCCCTAATATATAGTTGGCTAATAAGAAAGATAAGGCACTAAGTATTGTATTTTCTTTATTACAATAAAATCTTGTGTGTTTTTGTATGTCCTAATAAAAACACAAAGACGAGTTGTAAACATTCAGAAAACAAGGAGTGTTTCTCCTACTCCACAAGTGAGATCTAGATAAACTGTACAATTATAACTTTCCCTGAACCCATCAAAGACCGAGGTTATAGGGTAACCAAACAGCTCCAAATCCAAGGAAAGGTAGGCCCTTTCAAGTGTAGGACACCTGCAGTTGCCCACTGGTGGGGGGACACAGTGGAAAGACCTCAGGCCCCAGACAGGTAGGTAAGAGCTATACTTTCTGTAACAGAAGGCACCAAAGGACATGAGGAGCGCCTGCGTCCTTCTGTAGGCTCGTCCCACAGACTCACCGCTTTCCTATTAGTGCGATCGGGGGTGGGAGGGGCAGGAGGTTGAATAGAGGCCCCTCTCCCCGTGGGGGTGCAGACATGCAGGAGGGGGTGCTTCCACTCCAGGAGAACCTCGAGCCCCATCTAGATCTTTCTTCCTTGTGTGACTGAAGCGCTATGTCACGGGGAGAGCTTTGAAACATTGTCAGCCCTGGGGCACCAGTGAACATGCATTGTGTCTGAAGAAAGTTTAGAAATATAGCCCTCTGGCTTTGGGGGAAGGACAGAAGACAGTCCTGCCCAGGACCCTGTGCCAGGAGCTCCTGTCCCCGGGAGACGGCAGGGACTGTGACACGTGGGGTTACCAGATTTAGCAATAAAAACAGAGCTGAATTTGAGTTTCACGTGAACAATAAAAATTGTGTAAATATGCCACCTCCCAGTGGTAGACCACTCTTTCTTGTTCCTTAGCGCGTGTTGTCTTTGGATTCAAAACAGGAGAAAGTCTGTCATCCTGGTTCAGTGTGTCTCAGAAGGTGTGCCTGGGGCTCCAGGACTGGGCTTCTCCCCCTTCCCAGGGAGTCACATTGTTCTGCATATCTTTGGTAGGTCATGTGTGGGTAGGGTTGTCAGAAAAAAATTTTTTTACATACACAATGCATAATTTTTAGCATTAGGATGGGTTGTTAATTTGATGCCTACAGGTCTATGATTCACTTACTGTACTCCCATTTTAACTGATCAAAAACTAAAGTTAAAAGAGGGTGTGTGAGTGCTAAGTTGCTTCAGTTGTGTCCAACTCTTTGTGACCCTATGGACTGCAGTCTGCCAGGCTGCTCTGTCCATGGGATTCTCTAGGCAAGAATACTGGAGTAGGCTGTCATGCCCTCCTCCAGGGGACCTTCCCCGCCCGGGGGCTGAACCTGCATCTCTCATGTCTCCTGCATTGTTAGGTGGGCTCTTCACCACTAGCACCACCTGGGAAGCCTTGAAAGAGACTAACTGTATAATCATGTGCTGAGTGAGTGGAAAGAGTTTATTTGAATCAGGCGGCGTGGCTTCCGGGGCCAGCACTCAACTGTTATTCCAGCGTGAACTCTCTGTATTGTGCATGCTTACTTTGCATTTCATTAGAGATAATTACTGAACAATCCCACATGGAATTCAAACAGCCATTTTGAATAATAAAGTTATTTTTAATAATATTAATAAATTATCCATATGTTCAGCTGAATAATATAATCACAGATTAGAATTTATTGTTTTTCATTTCATACACTTATTTCTAGACATCTACTGTGATTCTAATTAATTCTGCTAAATCTTTGTTTCTGATTGGCTGAGTGTATCTAAGTTGATGGAGGAAGCAGCAAAGAGGAACCACAATTCTAGATATAATTCTGAAGAATAACAGAGAACAATATAGAAATTTCCTTGTCTTAGAGTATAGACTAACAATGACAACAACAAAAACATGATTATACTGGGCACATGTCTGAGAGTACTGGGAAAGCATATTCTCTCTTTAACTCAGAGAATATATAGGCTTAATTTAATGAATCTAAATTCTTGAATTACAGAAATTCCTTTAGTTCTAGGGGAGACAGATTGAATTTACTGAGATGTCATGTGTCTGCACTAATTTTCTCCTGCTGCCTTGGCAAGCCACCACTTGTGCAACTCTGTAGGTCAGAGGTCTGACTTGGGTTGCACTGGGCTGAAATCAAGGTGTTGGTGGGAGGCATTCCTTTTTGGAGACTGCAGAGGAGAATCTGTTTCCTTCTCATTGGTTTGTGGGCAGCATTTGGTTCTTGCAGTTGTGAAAACTATGTCCCTGCTTCCTCCCTGACTGTAAGTGACATCGCTCAGTCGTGTCTGACTCTGCAACCCCATGGACTGTAGCCCGCCAGGCTCCTCCGTCTGTGGGATTTTCCAGCAAGGACACTGAAGGGGGTTGCCATTTCCTTCTCCAGGGGATCTTTCTGATCCAGGGATTGAACCCCGGTCTCTTGCATTGCAGGCAGATTCTTTTCCATCTGAACTGTGAGGGAATCCCCTCTGGCTGTAAGCAAAGGGCCATTTCCTCTTCTGGGGTCACTGGATTCCTTCCTCCATCTTCAAGGCAGTAGTGACGTCAATCCTTTGCACACGGCGCTTCTCTGGAACACTCTTCTTTCAGTTTTCCACTTTAAAGGGTTCCCATGTTTAGCTGGGTCGGGATAATATCTCTGTTCCAAGGTTCTTAGCCTTAATTGCAGCAGCAAAGTGCATTTTGCTGTATAAAGCGGCACAGTCACAAGAGGTTAGGGTGTGCACATATTTGGTCCGTTCTGTCTGCCATAGAGCATCAGCCAACATTCTGAAGCTGCGAATAGGAAGCATGGCTGATAGCGATTTAAAGAAATGGAAATAATTTCTCTGAGATAAGAGGGAGTCTGGTGGAGGCGAGGCTAGATGTGGGCAGTCCGTCAGGGAGCTCCCCCCCTCTTTCTGCTCCGCCACCTCCAGTGTCTTGCTCTGCTGCTGGTGCCGCAGCCCAGGTTCTGTGTCTGCTTTCTAGGCCATAAAGAAGAGGAGGAATTGCTATAGAATCTCTCCTTCAGACTTTCTCATGTATCTTTGGTCAGTATGGGGCCAGATGGCCACCTTTGTTGCAAGAAAGGATAAAAGATAGACTATCTGGTAGAGATAAAGTACATTGTCTGGAAAGTCTTAGAGCAATTATAAGTCATCTCATGAAACAGTCATGAGAGATATCTAGTGGGTTTAAGCAAAGAAGAGTGAGGGAGGGTTCTTGACTAGGCAGTGAACAATGAGTTATCTCAGACTCAAAGGACACATGAAGCAACCAATAGTCAGGAAAGAAATATCCAGCATGTCTCCAAGGAACGGGGCATTCCTAAGCAACGGGAATTTGTGAACTTTTCCTGAGATAGTGCAATAATGTAACTCTCCTCCAGGAACTCTTACATCTGGGTTTTCATTTCCAGATTTTAAATGCCTGGGAGAAAAACTTTGGGCCATGTTAGGTCAGATGCATACACTGGGCTTATTAATTACGACCCTGAAATCAGGGACATTTGGTGTAGACGAAATATGCCTGGAAATCTAAACTTGTGTTTTGACTGTCCTAGAGAAATGTTAATTATGAGATAAACCTTTAGTCAAGTGATGTCTGTTACATTAAAAAAGTAAACATGAATGAAACTTAAACTTGAAATTCTAACTGGAGGACTGTGTCATGGTTTTATTATGTGATGTTGATGGCCAACACAATGCAGTACCAAAAGTTTTACCAAATGACATTGAAATATAGTCAAAAGTATACTAATGTTTATATCTCATTTAACTCACTTTAAGAGAACTACAGTTACTGTGCTAGAAATGAATAGTGATGATGCTACCAAAACTATGAAGCATGTAAATAACATGTCACACTAATGTTTCAGAAGTGGTAGCCTTTACAGTTACCTATTTACCTCTCAATCTGTTTACCTGTATGGGAGTTCTATTAACATCATACTCAGTGGTGAAAAGCTGAAAGTTTTTATCTAAAATCAAGAACAAGAAAAGAACACCTTGCAACCCTAGGCAGTTTACTGAAGAGAGTTGACCATCTCAAGCGTAGCATGTGGCAAGATGCAGCCTCATACAGTTGTGAGAATTAGAGATGTGTATGAAGGTGGTTGGTGTAGCTAGGAACTCAGGAGCCCGCTGGCTGCCTGCCTTTGGTTCAGCAGGTCTAAGCCTAGACCTGAGTGTCTGAGTTTTAAAAGATTCCCTGGGCAGTTGCACTGCGTATGCAGGTTCAAAGCAACATTGACCGACTCAGTGTCTTGCACATGGTGAGTGCTTGGTAGTTGTTTTTATGCACAGAATATAAGGATTCTGTTACATTTATTAAGGCTGCCATGATTTTAAAAATTAAACACAATGATAAAAGTTGCCCTAAATAAGCAGCTCAGATTATTTTAACTATGAGAGAAAGAGAAGAGATGGAGGTAAGAAGAGAGGAATGGAGGGAGAGAGACAAAATGAACAACAAAAACAAAAACGCTATTTTTGGTCGACATTTGTCCAATGAGACTTAAAGAGTAAATATGAGAGATGTCAAAGGTCTTCAGCTCATGGTCATGCCTAATGTTTTTGAGGGAAATCTGAATCATTTTTGCTTTACAGTGTGTAGAACCAAGTGACTTAGTTGATATGTGTGCTTTACCACTGATAAGCACACAAATTTCATTTACAGTTTGTTGTATTCTACTTATCACCATAAATAGGTTAAAGCTTTGTTATTTGTGAGATGACCTCCAAAGAAATTCAACTGCTATGATACAAAGATAGTTGCAAATTTGGGGAAATGGAAAATATCTCAAAATAATCTAGCAACTGTCAAGGATTTATTACACTATACATTTTTAACATAAGGAAAAGATCTCATTCCATTTTGCAGATAGTTTTCAGCAATAAAAAGTCATATGTAAAGGTTACAGTGCTTAGCATATAGTGCTCCCAATATTTCAAAAGTTTGCTTTTTTTTTTTTTTGTAGGAAAAAGACAAAACAGCAAGCCTTAGGGAATGGAGAGAATCTACTTTCCAGAGCCTCCATGTAATAGACTCAAGTATCCAGGTGTCAACAACAACAACAAATTATAAGGCATATAAGAAATAGGAAATAATGTTGTAAAACTTCCTATACTTGAACTAAGATAAGAATCTACAAATCCAAGAAGTTCAGTGGACTCCAAGCAGGATACATTCAAAGAGACCCACACTGAGGCAAGTTATGCTCAAACTGTTGAAAGGTAAAAACAAAGAAAGTATCTTGAAAGTAAAAGAAAAAAGTTATTCATCACACCTCCAGCACCCCCAACAAAATTAGCATAGTTCTCACCAGAAACTTTGGAGACCAGAAGGCAATGAGGTCAGATCACCAACGTGTGAAAGAAGAAAACTGCCAACTTGGAATTCTACATTTAGGAAAACTCTTCCTCAGAAATAAGGGAGAAATTAAGACGTTTCCAGGTAAAGAAAAGCTGAGGGGGGTTATTAGCAACTGACCTCACTGCAAGAAATGATAAGGAAATCCCCCAGGTTGAAATAAAAGGATGTTAGATAGGAACTCAGAACAGAGTTGTATAGGAGCAGAGGTATTGCTTTGTATTAAACTCTGACAGGTATAACCTCAAATTAGAATGTTAACTTTAGGATATTAAATGTAATCCCCATGGTAACCACAAAGAAAATAGCTATAGTGTGTGCACAGAAGGAAACTGAGAAAGGAAGGAAACTGTTTCAGTCAAACACAAAGGAATACAGTAATGCAGGAGATGAAGGACAAAGACGCAGTGAGCCCTCCAGAAACGGCAGCAGAATGGCAAGAAGCAAGGCCCTCCTTATCGGTGTCTAGTCTAAATGCAAATGGATCACACTCTCAAATGAAAGACAAAGACTGGCGGAATGAATTTTTAAAAATAATCCAACTGCATGCTGCTTACAAGGATTCACTTTAGATTCAAAGACATAAAAAGATTTGGAGCGAAAAGATGGGAAAAGATATTCTATGTATAGAAACCAGGAGAGCTTGAGAGCATATGCTAATATCACACAAAATAAGCTTGGATCAAAAATGCCTGTAAGAGACAAAAAATCTCTATATAATAATGTTTCAATACAGCAAGATTATATAACAATTATAAATATTTACACACCCTCAAAATATATATGAAGAAAAACCTGGTAGAACTGAAGGGAGGTATAGACAGTTCTACAATAATAGTTAGAGATTTCATTTCCCATCTTCAATAATGAATAGAACAACCTGATAGGAGATAAGTAAGGAAGCAGAAGACTTGAGCAACACAATAAACCAGGTAGACCTGACAAACAGCATGCAGAGCACTCCAGCTGCAACAACAGGAACAGAGCACAGTGTGTATGGCGCCTTCTCCAAGATGCGCCATCACCGGGCCACAGGCTGGTCTCATAGAGTTTAGAAGAGTGCTGTCACACAACGCCGTTTCTAAGCACAAGTTGAAATTAGAAGTTACTAACAGAAATGAAATAGAAAAATTTACATATATGTAATGATATAAAAGTATAGTCTTAAATAAGAAGTGGGTCAAAGAAGAAATCACAAAAGAGATTAGAAAATACTTAGAATTGCATAAAGATGAAAATATAGCGTGCCAAAATGGATACAATGCAGTGAACGGACTGCAAAGAGTAAAATTGATAACTGTAAATGCTTATATTAAAAAAGAAGAAAGATTGCAAATCAACAATCTAAATTTATCCTTTAAGGAACTAGAAAAAGAAGAACAAAACTAACCTCAAAGCTAGCAGAAGGAAGGAAATAATAAAGATCAGAACAGAGATAAATAAAATAGAGAATAGAAAAACGATAGAGAAATTCAATGAAGCAGAAGTTGGTTCTTCAAAGAGATCCACGAAATCGACAAGCAAGCTGGAGTAAGTCAGAAAGACAGACTCAGATCACTAGAATTAGAAATCAAAGTGGAACATTACTACCAAACCACAGGTATACCAAAGAATACGAGAGGGCGCACGAACAGCTGTACATCAACAAATTGGATAACCTGTACGGAGTGGACAAAAACCTGGAGACACAAAACTTAGCAAGACTGAATCATGAAGAAATAGATAATCTGAATTGAGATGTAGCTAGCAAGGAGCCTGAATCAGTAATAAAAAATCTCCCAAACAAAGAGAAGCCCAGGACTGGAAGGCATTTGAGGAAGAAATAACACCAATCCCTCTCAAGCTCAAAAAATTTAGAACAGAGTACTTCCAGATTTATTCTAAATGAAAGTGAAAGCCTCTCAGTCATGTCTGACTCTTTGCGACCCCATGGACTATACAGACCATGAAATTCTCTAGGTCAGAATACTGGAGTGGGTAGTCTTTACCTTCTCCAGGGGATCTTCCCAACCCAGGGATCAAATCCAGGTCTCCCACATTGCAGACAGATTCTGTAGCAGCTGAGCCACAAGGAAAGCCGAAGAATACTGGAGTGGGTAGCCTATCTCTTCTCCAGGGGATCTTCCCAACCCAGAATTGAACTGGAGTTTCCTGCATCACAGGTGGATTCTTTACCAACTGAGCTATCAGAGAGAGGCTAGCAATGCTCTGCTACCTGAGCCACAGAACACTACAAGAAAAGAAAACTACAGATAAAGGTCCCTCATGAATATTGATCCAAAACTCTTCTAGAAAATATAATCAAACTGATCTTATCAGCATACTGAAAGTGTTACACACCCTGGACAATCTCTTCTCCAGGGGATCTTCCCAACCCAGAATTGAACTGGAGTTTCCTGCATCGCAGGTGGATTCTTTACCAACTGAGCTATCAGAGAGAGGCTAGCAATGCTCTGCTACCTGAGCCACAGAACACTACAAGAAAAGAAAACTACAGATAAAGGTCCCTCATGAATATTGATCCAAAACTCTTCTAGAAAATATAATCAAACTGATCTTATCAGCATACTGAAAGTGTTACACACCCTGGACAAGTGGTATTTATTCCTGCAATGCAAAGATGCTTCAGCATATGAATATCTTTCATGCAGCACACCCATTAACACAATGTGGGGAAATTACATGATCATTTCAGTTAACATAGAGAAAGCATTTGACAAAATCCAGCACTCTTTCATGGATCACTCAGCAAACTAGGAATAGAGGAAAACTACTCAACATAATAAAGGTCGTATATGAAAAATGCACCACTAACTTCACACTCAGTGGTGAGACACTGAGAGCTCTTCCTCTGAAATCAGGAACAAGACCAGAATGTTAATTCTCACCATTTCTGTTCAGCAGAGGATTGAAAGGTCTGACCTTCTAAACTTTTCTTCCTTTCAGTTTGGGCTGCTAGAGCAGAACATCATAAGTCCAGTGGCTTAAACAACAGACGTTTGTTTCTCACAGTTCTGGAGTCTGGGAAATCTAAATCAAAGGCAATTTGTGTCCTGATGAGAATCCTATTTTTGGTTTACAGATTGCCTCCTCACATTGCTGAGAGAAAGAGAGAGAGAATCTCTCTTGTGCCTTTTGTAGAAAACAAGGGTTTGTATTGCATTCATGAGGACACCATCCTCATGACCAAATTACCTCTCAAATATCAGAAGATCAAGGATTAAGGCTTCAACATATGAATTTGGGGGGATCATTTGGTCCATAATATAATCGTAGCTATTAGTCAAGAAAAGGAATAAAAATAATCAAACTAGAAAGGAAGAAGTAAAACATCTATTCAGAGATGATAGGTTTTTCTGGTCAAAAATGCTAAAATTTTTACACATACATGCAGAGTGAGAAGCAAAAACTGTTAGAATTAACACATAATTCCAACAGAGCTGCAGAATACAAAATCAACACACAAAAATAATTTGCTTCTCTACATACTTGCAATAAACAATCCAAAAAGGAAATTAAGAAAACAATTTGAAGACATTATGTAGAGTGAAAGAAGTCAGACATAAAGGAATAAATATTGTATGAGTCAATTCACATGAAATGTCCAGAACAGGCAAATCTACACAGCAAATATAAATTAGTGGTTGCCTCAGGCTGGGGAGCAGGAATTGGGAATGGAGAGTGACTGCTGATGAGTTCAGCTCAGTTCAGTCGCTCAGTCGTGTCTGACTCTGTGACCCCACGGACTGCAGCAAATCAGGCTTCGCTGTCCATCACCAACTTCCGGAGCTTACCCATCCATTGAGTTGGTGATGCCATCTAACCATCTCATCCTCTATCATTCCCTTCTCCTCCTGCCTTCAGTCTTTCCCAGCATCAGGGTCTCTTCCATCAGGTAGCCAAAGTATTAGAATTTCAGCTTCAGCATCAGTCCTTCCAAAGAACACCCAGGACTGATGCCGGGGTCCAGCCCCGGTGGATCCAGGGTGATTCAAAGGTGGGGACAGAGTAGGCGTCCTAGGAAAAACTTATCTAATTACAGATAGGGAGGGACTA
>SJYC01115123.1:0-67992 GCA_006408675.1 Madoqua kirkii | reverse complement strand
GGGGTGGGGGCGGGGCATGAGGGGTCAGGGGCCTCCACTGAGCCCCTCGTGCTGAGGAAGGAGACAGAAGGGGCACAGTGCACCCGGCCAGAGTCCCCTTCCAAGTTCTGTCACCTGAGGGGTGGAACCAGTTCAGGAGTGGGTAAGAATCATTTCTGCTCAACAATAAAAGTAGAAGAAGAGCTGGGCAGACCCTACCAGTTGGTCAGACGACTGTCAAAGTGGAGTTGCTGTGTACCTGGGTGGTCTGGAGCCGGGGGCAGAGACGGGCTTGGTTAGAGCTGATCCTAAGTGTGGAGAGGGGCTCGCTACACAGCTCACTAGCTGGCTTGCTAGTTTGTTCTGCCTTTTTCAAAAACATACAAATTACATACTATGTAATTACATACCATTACATACTGTGTGCATATAGTCAAGTACATAATACTGTTGGCCTTTCACGTGTTGACACTCTCATAACAGTTTAAGATAGAGAACATTTTCTGGGCTGCTTTCAAAAGACGTGGCCACGCTTTTTGTTTCCATTTCCATAAAATTTGCTTTCCCTGCTCACCTTACAAATATAGTCTTTGTTTTGTACCTACTTTACTAATTATAGCAATAGTTTCAGTTTTTAGGCATTGAAAGATTAAGTTTTAAGCCAATAAATCCAACTGAGCACTAGACGATATTCCTTCCGGGGAGTGGGTCTCTGTCCTGGGCGCTGGCTCCCGGCCTCCCAGAGAGAAATTAGGGGTTCCTCCCCTGTGGTGGCAGCATCAGAGGTAGAGTCGCCTCACCAGCGGGAGGTTTCTCAGACGTTAGTCAGCTGATGTCATCGGAGCAAACGAAAACAGAATTTCAAAAGGGAACTGCTTCTCAGGACATGTGTGTTTTGCCAACACTTTCAGTATTCTAGAGGAAAGCACGTCGTCGACTTTGTAAACGGGTACATTGTCCTTCAAAAACACAGGTAACATTCTCATGCGGAGACATTTCTCATGAGCTTCCTTCCCCAATGAATTTTAGATCCAATTTAACTTTGAAATTATTAGTTTAAGGTGATTAGCTTTACAGTTTTAAAAATAAAATGCCAAATATGTCTTCCCTTTAAAAGGCCCCTTGAGGTACAAAACAGATACATTCTAGGGGAAGGATACCCTGTCACAAGCTGTATACCTGCATAGTTATATATCTATATTTCTATGTTTAATATATACGCCTATATAAATGTTATGTAAGCATGTATCTATATACACATATATATCTGTCCATAAAGATAATACAAGGGCACATACAGTATCGCAGCTCTCCTACCACAGTGTGTTCGTATGCTGACAGCTGGCTGACTGTATACCTGCTGACCCATGGCCCTCTTTGAGCACCTACACAGGGGCCCACAGGGCTCGGGTCTGGCTTTAACAAAGCCTTTGCTAGCCAGGCCAGGGAGAATGAGAGTGCTCAAGCATGAGTGCTAAGTCGCTTGATAGGGTCCGACTACATCGTAGCAGCACCAATACAGATAATACACAGCAAGTAGCTTCTTGCAAAGTGAGGCTTAGCTCTGAGCATGTCCAGGTCAGGGCCAGACTTCTATTGACCATGTCAGCACCAACTGAACTGCGAACAGCCCTCGTTTACGCATTTACCCTCGGTTCTCCTCTTTACTCTGAGCAGTAGGACAGCTGTTAAGTACTGTACACATGTTAAACCGGTGGCTGCTAAGGACTAATTCTCTAGAAAACCAGGCTGGGTCACTGCCACTAGCTGGCAGTCAATAGCTGAGTCTCTTCTATAAAATTAGGGCAAAGAATGAGATGTGGGGCTGGGCTCATTCCAGCTCTGAAGTGCCACAGGTCTCCATGTGCGGCTTTCTTTAGGCTTTAAGGCCGTAACCACTAGAAGACAAGCTGCAAGGCTTCCCTGTCTACCTCGGCTGTTCTTTTTTCAATATCTGCATTTTTAAAGGAATGTAACGAGCTTTGATAAAAACCTCCAAATCACTGAAATCTCAGAAATGATGTCATTCTATTTCCAGTTCCTTTTCGTTTGATGCCTTTAAGACAATACATACTCGTCCCAAGGGTCATGATCAGCCTTTCTTTCCATCACATGGATTCATACAATATTCCACCTGTGCAGTGTCGAGTCACTGCCCTCTAGGACCTTCTAATTCAGAATCATATGGCTTACTCTCTTAGGCTGATATTCTTTTAGTTTCATTTTAAAGCCAAAAAAATGAGATTGTCTTGGTGAGTCTTTTCTTAAATTTTTACTTTTAGTTGACAGTATTCATTTGCTCATTCATTCAAAAAGCACGTAGTGAGTACCCATTCTGGGCTGGAGCCCATGGGGACCTGTGGCAGCACTGATCACGGGCCTGTCTCAGAGCTGACGCCAGAAGGCTTTTCGCAGGTGCGTCTCCATATCCCACCCTTGAGGAGGAAGAGCTCGAGGCAGGCCTGGGTGATATGACCTCCCTGAGCCCCACTCCAGTTTGGCCACAGTAGATTGGATGGAAGCGGGCCACCACAGTTCTTTCCTAGGAATTCAGAACTGAGACCCAGAGGAAAAGGCTTGTCTCCTTCCATATAAAACAGGGTGATTGTCAAAGCTATGTTCTGTCAAGTGGCAGCTACTGGAAAATTGAAGAAAGAAGCTGGCTGACAGGAGAATCGGAGTTAAAGATGGACAGAGGTGGTCTGCTGGGTGTCCCCCACGACCAAGCTGATGTCTCTGGACTTTTCGGGCTCCCAAATTGTATTTCTGCTAAGGATTCATGAAGCACTCCGTACCTCATGCTCTTAACACAAGCACCCTCTTCTGATTAAGGGAGTGCCAGTGTGCGTCTGCTGCCCACATTCAGTAGTCTTAACGTGCCGTTCTGCCCCTGAGCAGACCTTTGCTCAGTGATGCAGGTGGGAAACTGTCTTTTAGAATACCTCCCAGTGCAGCCAGACTCTGAGCTCCTGAGTCAGGAGCCACAGCGCTGTGTTCCTGCCTGTGTTCCCACCGCACCGTCAGAACTCCAGGGGCCGGATGCTGGCTCTGTAAGGAAGAGCCTCGAGACTCTCGGCAGCTTGCTTAGCCATTCCTTCTCTGAAAGGACCCTTAGAAACCATCTGATGCAAGTGTTGATTCTACAGAAGAGGAAGCTGAGGCCCAGAGAGGTAAAAACCACGTGCCCAAGGTCACACAGCTAGTGCGCAGCAGGACTGAGACTGCAGCCCACACCCCCAGGCTCTGCGGCCTGCGTTCCTCCCACAGCTCTGCGGCACCGCCTCCTGCTGAGCCAGCCTCCACTGGGGTCAGCGGAGGGCACAGGCAGTGGTCCCCCAGCCCGCCTCCCTTTAAAACCTCCTCGGTGTGGGTTCAAAAGTCAGCCATCATATAGAAACTCCCCTGAAAAGGAAACTCACAGTGTTGACCATTTCTGAGCTTGGCTAGCCACAGATGCTGTTCACTGGGGGGGGAGGAGCTGCCCAAAGCTGGCGTGTGATGAGCAGACCCAACATGAGGTAACAGGACAACTCACAGAAGCACTTTCTGGTTTTATCGTCCAGTGAGATGGGGTTTTTCCTCTACCCTTGTCAGTATAAGAATAAATGAAGAACTAATTACTTCAACAGTGATGAACAAAAACATTTTCTCACACACAATTATGTGAAAGGCATATTTGAGTGAAACCTAGGAAGAACTCAAAAATAAGTAAAATAAGCTGACCTGCTACTCGAGAGAAGGAAGGAAAATGTTCACTTTAAACAGAAAGGCAAGGGAGTGACAGACAAAGGACTCGGGGCGGCGGCTCAGTCCCCGCGAGGGCCAGGGCACCAGGGCTGCGCTGCCGCCGCAGGACCAGCTTCTGTGCTGGTGGTGATGGGCAGCGGGACCAGGGGTGTTTCTATATGATTAAAAGTACATAAATGTGTAAGTTAGTAAAAGAGAGCCAGATGTGGGCCAGGGATTCCTTGGTGTCTTAAACGTAAAGAATCCACCTGCAATGCAGGAGATGCAGGTTTGATCCTTGGGTAGGGAGGATCCCCTGGAGAAGGAAGTGGTTGACCCTTCCAGTATTCTTGCCTGGAGAATCCCGTGGACTGAGGAGCCTGATGGGGTATAATCCATGGGGTCTCAAATTGTCACATATGTCTTAGCAATTAAACAACAACTAGATACAGACCAACGGTGAGTGTGTCATGAACCAAGGATTATGAATAATCTAATTCTGTGAAGATAATGTCCATGGACAAGAAAGAAAATGGAAAAGAAAGAGTAATTATGGTCTCCAAGTAGGGTCACTGTTTCTCGCAAACTAGGAAATAGACATCTTTTTTTTTAATCTAAAGGAAAAGAAATTTACTATTTGCATTTTTATTAGCATATAGTTGCTTGAAAATAAACATCTTCTGACGTTGGATGTCTCTGCTTTACTGTTATTCTAGCTGTTGTGATAGTCACTTTGTCATCATCAGGTAGAAAACAAAGGTCTCTTTATTTTGTTTAATATCCGAGTTAAGCTCTATGTGCTGATAAATGAATATTAGCCTTATTTTGTAGAATACAAGAAGCAATAACACCTTGTTTACATTCCACAATGAATGTGGGCTTCCTGTGTGTGCTTACAATGTCAGCTTGACAGGCTAAAACTTGCGCTAGTTTCAGTTATGATATAATTGAGGACAGACATTTTCAGGTCCTGCAATGTTTATTAAATGAATGAAAACATGTGTTCTCAGACTTTCTGAAACAGGGTTCAAGAAGCAAACAAAGAAGGAAAACAAGAAAAAAAAAACTGATTAGGAACACTGGAGATGAGTTCTGAACAGCAGCCAAACTGCCTTATTAATGCTTTACAGTTTGCTGGTAGTTGATTGTTGCTTGATGAAATGAGAACCTTTGTTCCATAATCTATCCTAGAGTTCACTGCTCTTAGAAAAACATGAGCATAGGCAAAATAAATTGGTAAAATAGTAACACCTTGGTACATCTGGTGGAGGAAAAATGGGGGTCCTTTGAGCTATTTTTGCAACTTTTCTGTAAATCTGAACTGATTTCAAAGTAACATCTATAAGTAAATAAATGAGGCAAAATTTTAATACAGGCATCAGAATGCCAAAGGAACAAGACTGACAATCAATTTGAAAGTTTCATTCAAAGACTTAGACATGATAGTAAACATTTTTATAACTGTAAAAGAGTGGCAGCTTTAAGAAAGCGTAAAGAAACTATAGACCTGAGTTTAAAAATGAATATTTATCTTAGAGTCACACACAATTATTCTCACTGCAGTTTAAACACGAGTTTAAGGAGTATTTGTTGGTGGTGGTAGTGGTTAGTTTTTGTTTTTTAAGGTGCAATAAGGGGAAAATAATTTATCTCTTTCTAATAAGGCCTCTTTGCTTAATTACCTTGGTATTATATGAGAACTGTAATCTTCTTTTACCTAGTTCTTTGTGAAAGTGATTCACCATCAATAAATGTGACATTACATTCAGACAGAAAGGAAAGGAACTTACAATTAACTTTCATAGAAGAAGCAGTATTCTCTTCCTCTGGACAATTCTAAAGAGGAAGGAAATATAGAATTTCATGTTCTCAATTCTGCTGAAATTACGAATCATCACACCTTTTCTAACAGTGCTCACTGTAAGAGCTTTAAAATGCCCGCGTGGGCTGGCCCACTAGTGAAATCTAATGTGCCTGTTTCTTACCCACATGGCTAGGGCAAACAGACTCAGATCTCACTGGAGCGTCTCTTGCCCACCATGTTTCCCTCTTCCCTACCCAGTGTTTCTGTTCGTCTATAGTTGAGTAGCTTTCAAGACAAGGGGCAGTAGCTAAAAGGAGGCCATGTATATGAAGAGAAACCACAGTAAAATCTAAAGGAATCTGAAACATTTAAATAGTAATTTTTCCTTCTCCGTTTTTCTATAGTCACTGTAGGGGAGATGAACCTAATTAACAAGGAAGATGGGAGGGAGAGAAAGAGGTTTCAAATTAAGTTTTTCTTTTCACATGTGTGCACTGGAAGCAAACTACCAAAACTGACAGAAGAAGGAACAAAAATCTGAACATATATGTGATAAGTGAAGAGGCTGAAATGCGTGTGATCAGGGAAGAGGCTCAGTCAGTGACTGGAAAACCTCCCCACAATGAGCACACAGACTGAGGGCTTCAGTGAGGAATTCTGCCAAGTGTTGAAGCCTAACCGTCTCCAGCTTCTCACAAACTTTTCAAAATACAAAACATGAAGGAACTTTCAAGTGATTCCATGAAGCCAGTATTACACTGGTACAAAAAACACTACAAAAAAAGAAAACAAAACTATAGGCCAATAATTCCTCAAGGGTACCGACACAAAAGTCCTCAACAAAGTACTAACAACTAGGTCCAGTAGCATATAAAAAGGATTAATTCAAATGAGGTTTATCCAAGTAACCTAAGATTGGTTTACATGGTAAAAGCAATCAGTGTAATACACCATAAAAAAAAAATTAATAAAACTTCATGGTCATCTCAATAGATGGAGAAAAAGAATTTTAGAAAATTCAGCATCATTTCATAAGAAAAGCTCTGAAAACCTAAGAATATAAAGGAAAATTTTCAATGTTATAAAGAGTTTCTATAAACATTCAAAGTTAACATTATACTATATAGTAAAGTCTGAATGATTTCCTCCCAGGTTAGAAACAAGGCAAGAATGGCCGCTGCCGCCACGTGTGTCCAGCTTGAACTGGAGGGTCAACAGGGCAACCGCGCCAGAAAGAGAGGTGAAAGACATCCAGACTGTGAAGAGAGAATTAAAGCTCTCTTTATCTGCAGATGGCATAATCCTCTACACAGAAATCTTAAGTAAGTCATAAAGCAGCATGTTAGAGCTAATAAATGAGCTCATCGAGGTTATCGGGTGAAAGACCAGTATATAAAAGATAATCGGTTAGTATACACTAGCAATTAACAATTTGAAAATGAAACTAAGAAAATCATTCAATTTATAGTAGTCTCAAAAAGAATAAAATGCATAGGGACACATTTCACACAAGAAATATAAAACCTGTAAACTGAGAGCTACAAAACATCATCCAAAAAGTGAAATAAGACCTACATTAATGGAAAGACATCCCATGCTTATAGATTGGAATACCCAATACCTATTATTAGGATGAAAATATTCCCCAAATTGATCTACAGATTCAGTGTGATGCTTGTCAAAATCCCAGCTGGCTTTCCTTTGTGGCATAAAATTCATATGGAAATCAAGTGGCTGAGAATATCCAAAACAATCTTCTAAAATGAGAGCAAAGCTGAAGAGGGTCTCATCTTCCTGATTTAAAAGCCCATTACAGAGCAGAAGGCGAGGGAGTGAGGTGCTGGCGTAAGGACAACACAGGGATGAGTCGGAGGAGCTGGGCGCCTGCAGACGAGCCCTCACTTTGTGGCCAATCGGTTTTAGCAAGGGCGCCAAAACTATTTAAGGGGAAATCTTTCCATCAGATAATGTTGAAAGAACTGGTTATCTACATACCGAAAAATGAAGTTGGCCTCCTACTTTATATACAAATGTTAACTCCATTTGGGCCAAAAAGCTTAATGTAAGAGCTAAAACTATAACACTCTTGGAAGTTAGCAATCAGTGTAATACACCATAAAAAAAAAATTAATAAAACTTCATGGTCATCTCAATAGATGGAGAAAAAGAATTTTAGAAAATTCAGCATCATTTCATAAGAAAAGCTCTGAAAACCTAAGAATATAAAGGAAAATTTTCAATGTTATAAAGAGTTTCTATAAACATTCAAAGTTAACATTATACTATATAGTAAAAGTCTGAATGATTTCCTCCCAGGTTAGAAACAAGGCAAGAATGGCCGCTGCCGCCACGTGTGTCCAGCTTGAACTGGAGGGTCAACAGGGCAACCGCGCCAGAAAGAGAGGTGAAAGACATCCAGACTGTGAAGAGAGAATTAAAGCTCTCTTTATCTGCAGATGGCATAATCCTCTACACAGAAATCTTAAGTAAGTCATAAAGCAGCATGTTAGAGCTAATAAATGAGCTCATCGAGGTTATCGGGTGAAAGACCAGTATATAAAAGATAATCGGTTAGTATACACTAGCAATTAACAATTTGAAAATGAAACTAAGAAAATCATTCAATTTATAGTAGTCTCAAAAAGAATAAAATGCATAGGGACACATTTCACACAAGAAATATAAAACCTGTAAACTGAGAGCTACAAAACATCATCCAAAAAGTGAAATAAGACCTACATTAATGGAAAGACATCCCATGCTTATAGATTGGAATACCCAATACCTATTATTAGGATGAAAATATTCCCCAAATTGATCTACAGATTCAGTGTGATGCTTGTCAAAATCCCAGCTGGCTTTCCTTTGTGGCATAAAATTCATATGGAAATCAAGTGGCTGAGAATATCCAAAACAATCTTCTAAAATGAGAGCAAAGCTGAAGAGGGTCTCATCTTCCTGATTTAAAAGCCCATTACAGAGCAGAAGGCGAGGGAGTGAGGTGCTGGCGTAAGGACAACACAGGGATGAGTCGGAGGAGCTGGGCGCCTGCAGACGAGCCCTCACTTTGTGGCCAATCGGTTTTAGCAAGGGCGCCAAAACTATTTAAGGGGAAATCTTTCCATCAGATAATGTTGAAAGAACTGGTTATCTACATACCGAAAAATGAAGTTGGCCTCCTACTTTATATACAAATGTTAACTCCATTTGGGCCAAAAAGCTTAATGTAAGAGCTAAAACTATAACACTCTTGGAAGTAATTCAAGGAGTACATGTTTATATCCTTGAATGAGGCAAAACCTTCCTAGATACAACACCAAATCACAAGTGAAAAAGAAAAAATAGGTGAATTGATCAAATTTTAAAACTTTTGTTCTTCAAAAGGCACCATCAAAGTGTAAAGACCATCCATATAATGAAAAAATTGTTCGCAAACCATATGTCTTATATGGGACTTGTGTTCACAATAAAAACAGAATTTTTATAACTTCACGATAAAGAGAAAACTAACTCAATTATTAAAACTAGACAATGGATCTGAATAGACAGCATTCACAAGAAGAGTTGGCAGTTCCTCACAAAAGTAAACACAGAATTCTCACATGACGTAGAAATCCACTCCTAGATAGATACTCAAGAGAAATGAAAACATTCACCTACATAAAAGTTCATAGTAGTAGCATTTTTTAAATAATAGCTGAAGAATGGAAACAGTTCAAATGTCCATCGATGGATGAACTGATAAACAAAATGTGGTTTATTCGCACAATGAATCATTATTCAGCCATAAAAGGAACGAAGTGTCATACATGAGGCAACACAGATGAACCCCGAAAACACAGCGAGAGAGAGAAGTCAGAGAAAAGGCCACACACGGCGTGAGTCACTTACGTAAAACACGCAGGTTAGGCAAATCCACAGAGACAGAAAGTCGGCTGGCGGTTGTCGGGGCTAGGGGAGGGGAATGCGGGGAGTGACTGCTAATGAGCGAGAGAGGTTTGTTCTAAATGAGTGGCTATCATTACACAGCCCCTGCACTAAAATCACTGGATATAACACTCTAAAAGGTTGGGTTCTGTGATATACAAATAACACCCCAATAAAGCCATTATATTAGAAAGCGCTTACTCTCTCTTTTGTCTTACCCTCGACCTAGTCCTTTTTCTAAGGTCTGTGCTTGAAGGTCACACACATTGCTGAGATGACGCAGTGAGAGTCTCTGCCGCGACTGAACCAAGGCTCCTTGTGGCACCATGAGCAGGACACGGTGCCCCCTCCCCGCCCCTGAGCCACTGTCAACTCGGGTGGCACACTCACCGTGACGGATGTGGGCGAGCATGGGTTTGTATGGGGCAAGTGCTCTGTGAAACGAAAATATAGCAGCGTCAAGCTCAGGGCCACCGCAGGCCTGCTAAAAGGGGCCTCGGTTAGTGTCTGTGTTTGCCGCTCTCCTCTCGGGCAGAAGGAGTTCAATCAGAACAAAAGTTCATATGAAGAATCTTCTTCTTCAAAACCTGAGACAAACCAACCAAAAGTAAAGCAGAATTTCAAGCTACAGCTCTGCTTTACTTCCTGTTGATTCCAGATCATCAGGAAAACAGATTATCAAAATGGTGCTTTAGGGAAACAGATCTTTCAGCATCAAAGACAATTTTTCTCAGGTGATGTGTACTAATGGAATGAATACATTTTCAAGCAAGAGTTAGACTGAAAGTCTTTTAATTCCTGGATTAATAAGTTTCTTACAATACTATCCTGCCTCTTCTCTTGACATTTCACTGGAAGTTTCAGAAATAAGAGCTTAAAGAAACAGAGAAACACGAAGCATGTGGCTCTCTGCTTTTTCCGAAGTCAGCCCAGGAGACAGGGCTTTACTCTGTGTAAATGCGTGCTGTGAGTACCTATGTGTGTGCATAGATATGAGACTGAATGCTGTGAATGTGCTTATGTTTGACCATTTCAACCTATAAGATAGACATTCCACATAATTCAACCACACACACACATACATTTAACCTGTATCGAAGCAGAGTATGTGTATCTGATGATCGCAAACCAGTGGTCAGAGGTTGGATTTCCAGATGTCTCGCAGTGAGGTCGTTCCTCTTATAGCACTTATTTTATTTGACATCTTTTCCTTCTGTCAGATAGTCTAGGCCTGTCATGGGCCTATGATTTAAAGATCTTGTTTCAGAATGTGATAGGATTGTGTAAAGGAGGCAAGAGTAATCTCATCAATGGTGATGAAACATGTCAATAATTTTACAAAAAGGTAAAGTGAGACTCTCATACAATATAAAGTGAACGTGTGCCAAAGATCTTGCTGTACTCATTAATTAAATGAGGGAACCAGTAAGATGCTACAGCTGGTTCAAGGGAGAAGTCTAAGAACCAGGGAGCGAGGGAATAAAGAACTGTGGAATGAGCAGCGTATGATGCAGACAGTCTTGTAACTGTCCTTCTCTTGGGCGATGATCAATTGCCTTTTTGTAAGGGCTCAGTTAAACTGCATTTGTGTGAACAAGAATCACTTGAATCATATATTCACCCATTTTTTCCCCACTTGAAAATCTTTCACAAATATTTATGACAAAATGAATAGCTGAACAAGACAGGCCTCAGGATACTGCAGGAGGTATCAATCTTGATTATTTTCACCGCTAATTGGACATATATCTCTCCTCTGTCTCTCATTGTTAAGTAACTCTGTTATGTAGCTAATTTTTAAAAACATGCTCAAGGTGGATTATTCTATACAGGAGGTTCGCTCCTGTTTTTGCAAAAGCTGGGAGACGTGCATTCCTGTGTGGTGAAGTGGGCTTCATCGCAGGGAAGTTCCAGGGATGCCCGAATGTGCTCACTGGAGCAGAGGGAGGAAGGCGACCTGAGGCCCAGAGAGGCAGCTTCTGCGGGCAGCTGCGCCGCTAGCCGGCAGCTTGTCTGTCACCACAGAAGGGAGACAGCCACGGCAAACGCTGCAGATCAGCCTGCCCGGAGAGGGGAGAAGTGGAGGGATAAGGCGGGGCTGCTCCTGCACGTGCTTTCTTCTATCCTCAGCAGCCCTGAGCTGAGGATTGCTGATCATCCCCGTGTCAGAGAGGAGACGGAGACAGGGGCTCGGGGAACTCCTGACACCACGGGGAGGAAGCCACGGGCTGGGACTGGGCACCCAGGAGCTGTCAGGGCCTGGGCCTGGACCCGGGGCCAGCGCCCCCTCTGATTAAGCACAGGCTCCCTCTGAGATGCGGTGAAGGGCGCTGTGGCCTTGGTGGCTCCCTGACGGATAAGTGCTTGGAAAATTATTTTATGGTTGTGGTGATTCAATGACGAAGTCCAGGTTGGAGTCGACATTATACACTTACCATTATTTATTGTTTCTTCGGATTTTACTTTTGTGGGTCCTCAAAGTTTCATGGGCCTGGGCCCCGGGCCTCCCGGCCTGTTGGAGAATGGGCTTTCATCAGAATTAAGTGGACTGAGGCAGATCCTGACCCTTGGCTTCCTCTTTGTGGTATTATGAGTTCCCCAAGCCCCTGTTTCCTTTTTTCTGACATGGGGATGATCGTCGTCTTTCTGCTGTGAGCACAGAAGAAGAAAAGGCGTGTAAGAGGAGCTTC
Source organism: Madoqua kirkii (assembly GCA_006408675.1). Taxonomy (NCBI): domain Eukaryota; kingdom Metazoa; phylum Chordata; class Mammalia; order Artiodactyla; family Bovidae; genus Madoqua; species Madoqua kirkii. Next base: position 55,866 of record SJYC01115123.1, on the reverse strand, counting down.
TCCTCCCTTGCTCCACTCCTCCCCTCTCCCGGAGGCGGCCCGTAGCGCCTGTCCTGGATTCTCCCTTCTGCGATGACAGACAAACCATGGGCCAGTGGCGCAGGCAAGAGGAGGAGCTGTTCCTCTGGACATAGGGCTTCCCTGGTGCTGTAGATGGTGAAGAAACCACCTGCTATGCAGGAGATGCAGGTTCGCTCCCTGGACTGGGAAGATCCCTTGGAGAAGGGCATGGCGACCCACTCCAGTATTCTTCCTGGAGAATCCCATGGACACAGGAGACTGATGGACCACAGTCCATGGGGTTGCAATGGGGTCAAAAAGAATTGGATACAACTGAGCAGCTAACACTTTCACTGCACTGCCAGCCAAAGCGATCCCTACTAATTCTCTGTTCTGGAAAACACTGTTCTTGGAATTGGTCCAAGCATAGGAATAACTGTCTCTAATAACATTTTTTTAAAGATAATTCTTTTTAGCTTTATTTATTTATGGCCGTGCTGGGTCTTCGTTGCTTCCCATTGCTGCGGCTTCTCTTGTTGCAGAAGACAGGCTCTAGGTGCCCAGGCTTCAGGAACTGCAGCACGCAGGCTCCGCAGCTGCCGCTTGCGGGCTCTAGAGCATCAGCTCCGTGGTGGTGGTGGTGCATGGCTTAGCTGCTCCGTGGATGCGGGATCTTCCCAGACCAGGGATTGATCCGGTGCCCCTGTGTTGTCAGGCAGATTCTTATCCATGGGACACCGGAGAGGTCCTTCAATACTATTTTTAAACTCCAGGTCAAAGGCCACAGAGAAATCAACCAGGGGAGATCAATAGGTGGATTTTAAACTAACAGGAAGTTATAAACATTGTTCATAGTATTGCCCAGAGAAATGAGTCACTGAACTGGACGCTGCAATGACGACATGGTGACTCAAGGTGTGCAGGGAGGTCACTGTATTCTGTGGGATTCCTCAGCACTCCAGATGCTGAGCTGTGATGGGCTTGCCCCCTGAGTCACTGCACTTCCTCTCCTGGGCAGCAGCACTTAGTCAAGAGCCTCCAGTGCCTAGGTGATGCAGAGGGGAGCATTTCCAGGCAGGGGAGCGGGGTCACTGTTCTGATATGTGATCTAGAAGAGGGTGGTGGAAGGGAGTGCTTCTTAGTTAGAAATGAGGAGACTCAGATGCTGGCCCTGGCTCTGAGGTTAACTGACTGCTTAGCTTTGAAATATGGGCTTCTTTACTTCCCTGAGCCTTGGTTCTCAGCATTTCAATTATAATGTGTCTAAATCTTCTTGAAAATCTCTGGGTTACTGGGTCTGGATTTCTGTTTCTTTGCTCAGGTTAAAAAAGTTTTCTGCTCATTTCTTCTCATTCTAATATCTCTATAATGCAAATGTCAGTTTGCTTGATATTGTCTTCACTGTTTTTTCCATTCTGTCTTCTTCTTGCTTCTTTGATTGAGTAAGGCCCTGGCCCTGTGTCTGAGTTCACTGGCCCTTTCTTCTGCTTCCTCTAGTAACTGTTTAATCCATTTGGTGAATTTTTTTTTTCCACTTAGTTATTGCATTCTTCAGTTCTGTGACATATATTTGGAACTTTCTAGCATTTTCCATCTCTCTGTTGACATTCCCACTGTTTATCCATTTTTCTCCCAAGTTTGGACAGCATCTGTGTGACCATTGTTTTGAATTCTCTACCAGGTAATTTACTTGTGTTTGTCTCATTCAGGTGTTTCTCTAAGGTTTTATCTTGTTATTTCAGTCAGGATATATTCCGCTCTTTCTTCATTCTGCTTGACTCCCTGTTAGTTCTGCGCATTAGTTAGAATAGCTGCTTTTTCCAGTCTTAAAGGGTTGGCCTTGTGTAGGAGAACCTTATCATTTAGTCATGCCCTGGGCGTCTTTAAGCCTTTGTGATCGTCCACGCATCTGTTGTATTTTAACATCTCCAAGTAGCTGAAGGTGTGCCATGACTGTTCAGTGTTGACTTTGGCCAACACTTAGACCAGGCTGTCTGGAAGCCAGACCATCAGGCAGCAGCTTTGAAATAATGCAAATATATATGGTCCTGAGCGACCACACATGTGAGCCCCGCTGGCCTTGGAGCCAGGCAACCCGGAGCTGCTCCTTGGGCTGCAGTTGTCAAAGCTGGGGCTCCATGTGGTGCACAAGCCCATCCTGGGTGAGTCTGATGAGCTGCAGGGAGGTGAGCTCCAGGTGGGTGCACAGGCCCTGTTCTGGGGAGCCTGTTGAGCTGCCATGAGGCAGAGGGAGAGCACAGGGATGGCACCTGCACCCACCCGAGGTCCCCCGTGACACGTCCGTAGATCCAGGTGTGCCCGCCTCTACAGCTGAAGCTTCAGGACAATGAAGGAGGTCTCTGTCATGCTGCTCTCTGTGCAGGGCACCAGTGGTGTGACCTTCTTGAAATATTCCTTCTGATTGTTGCAGTCCTCTGAGGCCCAGGGATGCAAGCCCCAGCCAACAGAGTAAGGCCAAAGGGCGTCTCCTGAGTGGCAGCTGCAAAAGGCAGGGTGTGGACATAAAGCCTGGGATGCCTGACATGTGTCGAGCTCGCTGGCTCTCTGGCATTCAGCAGAGGGCGAGCGTGCCGAGTGCCCACCCTCGGAGGCATCAGTCAGCCCTCGGATGTGTGCTGAATTAGAAGCCCCTCATAGCCCCTTTTACAGCTATGAGGATTAGCTAAAAGGCCTCTGCTGGAAAGACTGAGCTCCTGGGTCTGTTGCCTCTTGCTGCATCCTGGGGGTGGTAGCTGTTTAAGTGTTCTTTGCTATTGGTTACAGTCCTGTGGCACCTGGAAGCAAGAGTCCTGCTGGACATTAGAGCCAGGAAAAGCACCGGTGTCCCTTGGCAGTAGCCACGAAACCAAGGTTCAGGAGAAGGGTGTAAACTCCTCTCTGTAAGATGCTGTGATCTGGGGCAAGGCAGAGTACAAAGACTGTATCCACCAGTCTCCATTCCTTGGGAGCATCTGTGCAGGTCCCCGTGAATGTTGCAAACCAGAGCCCACCCCTCAAGCTGAATAGGCTTCCTCCTCAAAAAGACTGGGTGTGTTTCAGCCTAAGGGCTTGATAGTGCCCTGGGAGCAGTGTCTGCCAAGGACTGCCCTTCCAGCTGTCAGTCTCATGGGACCGGGAACTCGAGAGACCCTGGCCTACAGAGCCAGGGGGTCAGGTTGCCTTCTGGTGGTCGCTGCACAGAGTCGGTCGCCAGGCGTGCAACAGCGCCTCTCCTGAAGACGCTGGTGCACGGGGGTGCGGCAGAGCAGGGGGCAGAGACGCTGCCACTCAGGTCAGGCACACATGCTGCTTCATCAATCTCTCCATTTTGCAGCATCAAGTGGTTTTATTTCTGTGAAGTGCATTCTTCCAAAAATTAAACTTAATTAATAGTAATGTAATGATATATAGTAAGAGCTCCCTCTTACTTCACCAAGACGCTCCAGTGATGATTGCCTTCTTATGTGCACACGCATGCATATATACACACACGCATTATAAAGAATCTTAAAGGAAAAGGCACATATAGTTTATATTCTGAAATGACCCTTCTGTGTGTATGCAATTCCTTTGGTTGGCGCCCTCTTGGTTGCCCTTTGCAGGTTTGGTTTCAGGTTTGTGCAGTTTCTATATTCTTGGGTTTCAGTGTTACCAATGATCAATAAAAGCTGTCTAGTTTGAGTGATCCCTTTACAGAAAGAATCGTGGGAGAAACCGGACAATCAGCTAGGAAAAATGAATCTCACGCTCACTGAAAGATATGTGGCAGATGGTGGGGGTTTTGTTTGTTTCTCAAGGAGATTGTTTTTGCTTTTTTTTTGTGAACTTATTTTGAATTCAGCAGGAGCTGTTATCTTTAGCCTCCAGTTTACAACAGGTGTGTGAAACACAAATGGTCTTCGTTTCTGTGAAGTGCACTCTTCAAGCTTGAATGAAGTCTGTAGAGCTGAGCGCTGCTGCCTTCTGTGGGCTTTATGTTAAAGAGAACATTGTGAGGAAGAGCAAAATGCTAAAAAGCATTAAAAAATAAAAAACATTATGACTGGCCCTCCAGTGAATTTCTTTTAAAAAGTTATAATTGTATACAATACAGACACAAAATACATTGGGAACATTTTAGAAAAAGGAAAAAAAGTATAATTTCTCATAATCTAGGAATACTAGTGATAACATTTTAGTTTTTAAGGGAATTTCTTTGTCTTTGCTTTATTCATATCACATGATATAAATTTCTATAAAACAATACAATAAATATTATTTCATAATATGAACTTTACAATGCATCAGTGACATTTTTATGTGGTTAAGTATTGATCTACAGCAAACTTTAATGATTGCATCTTCTTTCATTGTAAAAAAAATACTGTAAAATATTTAGTGAGTCCATTTTTGGATTTTCAAGTGGTTTTGAATCATTCACTATTTAATCATTTAACCATTCACAATACTTTAATAAATATTGGGCTTCCTGGTGGCTCAGACGGTGAAGCTCCTGTCTATAATGTGAGAGACCCGGGTTTGATCCCTGGGTTGGGAAGATTCCCTGGAGAAGGAAATGGTGACCCACTGCAGCACTCTTGCCTTGAAAATCCCATGGACGGAGGAGCTCGGTGCAGGCTACTGTCCGTGAGGTCGCAAAGAGTCGGACACGACTGAGCGACTTTACTTCGCTGCATTTAATAAATATTGGGCACACATATTTGGGGGTATACATGTCATTTTTAACATATAATTAAATTTTTTTTCAAGTAGAATTAATTGATGAGTGTTCAAAACATGTCAGGTTTTTTTTGACACCTACTGCCAAATTACTCATCACAGGGGCTGTGTGCCACTTATATTTCTACCAGGAGTAAACAGACCCCCACGGGGCTGCAGCGTCAGCACCGAGAGCTGCTGTGTGTGTGTTTGCTTTTCCGTATTATAGGGAAAGTTGTTTTCTACTGGTTCTGTGACAAGACTCGTTTTTAGCTGATGCTTTGGAGTCTTGAAGTAGCATGAAAGACGGAAAAATCAAGCAGACTGGCAGCAACTTGGATTTCTCTCTCTTTACAGGATCAAAAAGCCAGATTCGCAGACAGTTTCCACTGCGTTTTGTGCCACAAAATACTTTCCTCTGAAACCCTAGGTGACTTCTAGGGAGATTGAGAGGGTAAAGGGGAATCACCAAGAAAGCAAAAAATACAAACAGTGCTTCTGGGAACAGAGACAGAAGCCAGGCCTCTGCAGGCTCTGTGTGCCGCGGCAGGCGCCGGGCGGAGGGCCCGCTGGGCCGGCTGGAAGCAAAGCTTCGCTTTGTGTCTGAATCAGTCTTGGGGTGGGAGGGGTGAGGGCCTGTCTTGCCCGAGAACAAGTTTGTCCCAAGGCAAGACACAGGCTCTGTGAACAGAAGTCGCTTCTGGTTACAGTAAGTTCCATTTATTGTCCACACAGGGCTGAGATCAGAAGTGCAAACTCTTAATTGTTTAACAGTTCTTCCCAGAACCCTATTGTTTCCTTATCAACATCCCAGATAAAATTCCCCAGAGACCTGGGCTTCTGGGAGCGTGGAGAGAGGGCAGTGGGGCTGTGAAAGGCATGTCCTGTGAAAGGACAGTCTGTGTCGCTCTTCGCTCATTATTTCTCTGTCCCTCTTGGTGTTACAGACCCCAGTTCTCGAATTTTATTTTGTCAGTCTCAAGTGAGTAAATATTTCAACATTTTCTCTCTCTGCTCTCCCCAGAAAGAGGTTTCTCTCTGTGAAATGATTAACCACATTCCCCTGTACAGCCTTTGGTGTGTGGGTGGGTTCCTCGTCCTGAATGGGTCTATGTGAGGTAAGTTTCTTTTCTGCTTTGTGATGTCTGAAAAAATGGAAAATGAGGTCTTGAGAAAGAGAGCACAACAGGTGAAGGAAAGTCGAGTCACCTAGGAAGTTTCCAAAAGCTTTTTCCTTCCGTTTTTCTTTCTTTTTTGAGTGAGACATTATTCACATTCACTGATCAGAGGTTTGATTTAAACCTGAGTTTAAAATCTCTTTAGGCTGTCCTGGTTTCACTGTGGAAAAGAGAAGAGAACTGATGAATAAAACAGTCTCTTTTAACATTTCTTTTTGTTAGAGGATTGCTGCTGTGCATCGTTGTGTTAGTAAGATCTACTGATGCGGAGCAAGCTCTGGCGCCCTGGACGGCGGCCCCAACCCCAGGGCTCGGGGCAGCTCCAGCCCACCTGCAGGGATCTCCCACCCGACACCGTTCTCACCAAGTGCCACCCGTGTACGTGACCTTTAGCTTTAGAGGAATAGAGAGGAGGAGAAAAGGAAATATCGGGGCACTTGGTCCCCCAGATATTGCGGAAGGAGGGGATATTAGGGACTAGTTGGTATTGATATGAGCGCGGGGGGCGAGGAGGGGCGCTGGGCCTCCTTCCTCCGTCGCGCCCCTAAGTCCCGGCCCCGCCCTCTTCCCTGAAGGCTGGGGGCCCCGAGGGAAGCCCCCAGCTCGTCACAGCCACTCTCTTTGGGTCTCTCTGGTTGCCAGGGGAGAAGGGCGTGGGGTACATACCGAGAGTTTGGGGCTGACACGCACATACTGCTGCGTGTAAAACAGACAACCAGCAAGGCCCTACGGCGTAGCGCGGGGGCTCTGTGTATAGGTGCACTATATACCTGTAGTATAGGGGGGCTCTGCTCAACGTTCTATAGCAGCTGACCTGGGGAACTTGAGAAAGAACAGACTCATGTGTGTGTATAAGTAAATCACTTTGTTGTACACCTGAAACTAGCAGAACATTGCTAATCAACTATACTCCAATATAAATTAATTAAAAAAAAGATTCCTGGGCCAAGAGTCAGAATAACAAATGCATCCTCCCCAAGAGCTGATAGCAAGACCGTAGTCTGGAAGCCCCTGTGGAAGTGGCCTTATTGACCCTTGTGCTCTCTCCTGTGCTCAGCCCTTACGACGACTTTCTGTCAGGTTAGTACTTGGTACAGAGTCAGTTCATAGGGTTAAGAGTCGTAGCCCCAGCTCTCTGCTGTGTGTCTTTAGGGAGGTCACTTATACTCCCTGGGACTCAGGTCCCTCATAAAAGAAACACTGAGAAGCAGGGTTAGCTAGAGGGCAAGATACGATAAACAACAGGGTGTTTGCAAGCTCTCCACCCGAACTCTTCTACCACAGCTACTACCACTATTCCTGAGCCTTCCCTAAGCTGATTTGTATCCCAAGATACACGTCTCTTAGCCAGACTGCGGAGCTGCAGTTGCCTTAGTGTGTCGCCACTGCTTTGAGAAAGAGCCTGCTTGCAGGATTGCCAGGCTCAGAGAGGCAGTGCCGCCCTGGAGGCCGCTTCTCCTCCTTGCCTCCTTCCGTGGCGTCTTCCCTGGTGCAGCGGAGGCCGGGTGCACCACCCAGCCACCGCCAGCCTCGTTTGGCCCCCTGGGGAGAGAGGAGTAGAGAAAAAACACGAGTCTTGCCAGGATCAGGCACACCTCGGTGTGAACCCTGGCTGGGAGGGTTTGGTCAAACTTTCTGCTTAAGGAGCCTGAGTATCTGGATTGGCTTCCAGGGCTGCCACAGCAAATCGCCACAAATAGGGCAGATTAAAGCGACAGAAATGCATCGTCCCACACTCCGGAAACCAGAAGTCCAAAACCGAGGTGTTGGCAAGGCCACGCCTCTGTTCCAGCTTCTGGTGGCTGCTGGCCATCCCTGCTGGCCTGTGGCCTACACCGCAGAATCCGCCTCAGTGGCCATGAGGACAGCTGACCACCAGGGGCCCTTAGGGACCCTTGTCGGTTCCTGCATTCTCACCCTCCCGCACTGGCTTCAAAATGAATGAGCTCAGGAATCTTCTCTGTTCATCCAGCAAGAGTTAAATTTCTACACTATTGTTATTTAACTATTCCCACATCCATTATCTTTTTAAAAAGTAAAATTAATACTTGTTCGTTACGTTAGGATTGAAATTATGGAAAAGCAAATGAAAAAAATAGCACAGCATTGCTGTGAGTGACTGAAGAACATTTTGCGTTTGCTGTGTGGTATGTGTTCCCCCCAGACCACCTTTAGCATCACCTGGACCCTCTCTAAAGCACCAGAGCCACAGCTGTGCTCCAAAGGAGGGACGCGTGGGCCCAGGGCATCAGAGAGGAGCTGAATGCAGATGCTGCTGCCCAGCCAAGCCTGTCCTCCCCCTTCCTTCCCACAGACACGGGGCCTGAGCATGCTCAGTGTGCCCCTAAGGACACTTTCAAAGTATTTCAGCAAAAGAAATATCACTCTAATTAAAAATAAATGGCACCACCATTGAATAAGATACACTGTACATTCAGTTAGGGTCATATAGCCCAGAAATCTCTCATAATTAAAGAAAACCTGGAAAATTGATAGTTGTCACCATGAACGTTCACATAACTATTTAGCTGACATTCAGCTTCCTCAGAAAGCATGGTGGGAAGGACAGGCAGCTAATGGCATTTGACTTTGTCATCCTTGAAAAAAGGTCACTTAAGACACAAGCTTGCTTACAACTGCTTAAACTTTCACAGGAACATTGCCCAGGAGCCACTGAGATTACATAATCACTTTAAAAATTTTGTGATCTGTTAAAATTAGTTATAACTGTGAGTTCTAAGAAAAGATGGCTGATTTCAAAAATAATCTTGATAAAGGAAGGCCAGAATTGATAAAGAAAAATATTGATTAATTTTGCAAAAAAAAAAAGTTTTAAGCTTTTACTTAAAAAATACACAAAGCCAAAAGGCAAACAATATACTGGGGAAATTTTGCAACACACAGTAGATCACAGGCTTCTTTCTTTACTATGCAAAGATCTGATATATCAGTAAAAAAAAAAAAGTGAATAATTCTACAGAAAAATAGTATATCAACAGCCAGTTTATAATAATAAAAATATATACAGCAAACAAACATGGGAGAGATTTCTCAATTACACACATAATTAAAGACACAAATCAAAATAACAATGCAATATAAATGGTCAACTGTGTCAACAATGACACCAAATAAAGCTTGATAAAGTCCAGTTCTGGTGAGGCTTACCCAGAAGTTTCCTGCAGTGCTGCTGGGAGGGTAAATTGTTACGATAATTTTGGAGGGCCATTCCTGCTGAATTTAAAAAGCAATATTCTTTTCAAGGCAAATCCATATACCGCATGGATATGTATCTTTAAGTAAATATTATCTATCTATCTATGTATCTATCTGTAAATATCCATGTCTAAGACTGTTTATTGCAGCACTATTTGTAAGGCTGAAAAACAGAAGCCTTACAAAGAAGACTATTTTATTTCCTAAAATAGAAGGCTAGATAAATTGCTACATACACACCATGGAGTATTTTGCAGCTATTAAGCAGAATGATGACTGCAGCCATGAAATTAGAAGAGGCTTACTCCTTGGAAGGAAAGTTATGACCAATCTAGACAGCATATTCAAAAGCAGAGACATTACTTTGCCAACAAAGATCCATCTAGTCAAGGCTATGGTTTTTCCTGTGGTCATGTATGGATGTGAGAGTTGGACTGTGAAGAAGGCTGAGCGTTGAAGAATTGATGCTTTTGAATTGTGGTGTTGGAGAAGACTCTTGAGAGTCCCTTGGACTGCAAGGAGATCCAACCAGTCCATCCTAAAGGAGATCAGTCCTGGGTGTTCTTTGGAAGGAATGAAACTCCAGTACTTTGGCCACCTCGTGGGAAGAGTTGACTCACTGGAAAAGACTGTGATGCTGGGAGGGATTGGGGGCAGGAGGAGAAGGGGACGACAGAGGATGAGATGGCTGGATGGCATCACTGACTCTATGGACATGAGTTTGAGTGAACTCTGGGAGTTGGTGATGGACAGGGAGGCCTGGTGTGCTGCAATTCATGGGGTCTCAAAGAGTTGGACGACTGAGTGACTGAACTAAACTGAAATGAACTGAAACAGAATGAGGTAGATCTAAATATGACCATAGGGAAAATTCTTCAAGTCACATCATTATGTGAAAAAGCAAGATTCAGAACCAGATATATGTGTGCGACATGTGTGCTGTGTGTGCATATGTATAAACACACACATATATGTAGTGATCTCATTGAGTATGGGTTGAGGAGCACATGTCATCTCTGAACAATGGACATCTGTTAGAGTGGGCAGGATCTAGAGTAGAGGGAGCTTGTTCTGGGGTCCAAGCTGCCTCCACCTGAGTTAGCACTAAACACTGAACACAAGTCGTCTTGTCAGCTCAGAACTCCGCGAGGTCCCTGCTGGGAGGGGTCCTGTCGGGCTGGGAGAGGCCCCCTGTTTCAGGCGATGGGAATTTGAAGCACACGTGGCGTGATTTAGCAGGTCAGCCTCTTACGAGGCACCAGTGCAAGGGCTCCACTTGACCTAGGGGAGCATCTAAACCTGACCGACTGATGAGGCCGAACCACATACACCCAGGTGAGTTTCACTTCAAAACCACTGAAACTGGTTTGGACCCACCCGGCAGCAGGAATGTGAGACTAGGTCCACATACCACGCCTCACTGCCTGGCTGAGCCTCTCTGCTTTTAGACACTGTGGGAAGGGGCGTGATTGGGTGCCTTTGTCCTTTGGTTTCTGGAGAACAGCTTCTAGTGCGCACCTTCTGTCTTGCCCTTCTTCCAACACAAGTGTCATAGAAGGGTTGTCAGTCTTCCCAGGGCATGGTTGCTAAGATTCCACCAACACTGCCTGAGAACTGAGGGGGAACTTCAGCAAGCACATCACACACTGAGGGCTTGGGAGAAATCTCTCCTTTTAAAAATATTAAATTTGCAGAAATTTATTATTTAATTCTGTTCTGTATCCTCGTCAGTCTCCACGGAAAGTGCTTATCTTCATTCTGAAGGCAAGGAACATTCTTTCCCATGAGCAAATCAGGTGAATGAATGGATGGGAAATCGCTCAGTCACGTCCAGCTCTTTTCGACCCCATGGACTGTAGCCTACCAGGTTCCTCTGTCCGTGGAATTTTCTAGGCAAGAGTATTGGAGTGGGCTGCCATCTCCTTCTCCAAATCAGGAATAACCCTGTAATGCATCACTTTCCATGGAAAATGGACTGTCTTTGTCTTATATTGACTCATAGAATTTTTAAAACAATATTTATTTGACATAAAAGTTTGCTTGCTTCAAAATGTTTGAAAACTGTCAGGCCATAGTTAAGTCATGATGATATGTTTAGTTGTAGTAGAAATCCAGTATAAAAAATTTCTACAAGCTAGAACCTTGCTTTTTTGGTTTTGTTTAGTATTTACCTTGTTTCCTTCTGTCCCCTTCCCACTACGACTTTCTTGCTTGCTTCCTTTTTCCTTCCTTGCTTCCCTCCTTCCTTTAGTCATACTCTTGCTGCCTTTCTGTTGTCTGAGGACACACAGTCTATGTCTGCTCCAAGTCAAAGGACCCCAGTCACTCACACCATCTTCCTTCCTAAAATGACCCAGCTATACTTATGGAACACATAACTGCTCCAGGGAATGTCTTAGTTAAAGTGTAGCAAATTACCCCTTTGCCAGGGGCTCTAGTAGCAGAGAATATGAGATTCAGCATTCACCACTGGATCACAATAAACTGTGGAAAATTCTGAAAGAGATGGGAATACCCGACCACCTGACCTGCCTTTTGAGAAACCTGTATGCAGGTCAGGAAGCAGCAATTAGAACTGGACATGGAACCACAGACTGGTTCCAAATAGGAAAAGGAGTATGTCAAGGCTGTATATTGTCACCCTGCTTATTTAACTTCTCTGCAGAGTACATCATGAGAAACGCTGGGCTGGAAGAAGCACAAGCTGGAATCAAGATTGCCGGGAGAAATATCAGTAACCTCAGATATGCAGATGATACCACCCTTATGGCAGAAGGTGAAGAGGAGCTAAAGAGCCTCTTGATGAAAGTGAAAGAAGAGAGTGAAAAAGTTGGTTTAAAGCTCAACATTCAGAAAAATGGCATCTGGTACCATCACTTCATGGGAAATAGATGGGGAAACAATAGATGGGGAAATAGTGTCAGATTTTATTTTGGGGGGCTTCAAAATCACTGCAGATGGTGATTGAAGCCATGAAATTAAAAGATGCTTACTCCTTGGAAGAAAAGTTATGACCAACCTAGATAGCATATTCAAAAGCAGAGACATTACTTTACCAACAAAGGTCCGTCTCATCAAGGATATGGTTTTTCCAGTAGTCTTGTATGGATGTGAGAACACTCAGGCATGTAGACACACATACTCCTGCCTAATAAAGCCTCCAACTTGCCTGTGTCCAGCTTCCTGGGGAAGACCCCCAAATACCTGGAACCTCCTCGCCAACTGGAGTGACTCTGCAGTTCACCATAAGCCTTGATGGTTTACGCTGACCAGGTGACTCCTGGTGGGCCCCAGGGATCCAACCTGAGTCTCCTGCATTGGCAGGAAGATTCCTTACCACTGAGCCATCAGAGAAGCCCTTAAGCACCCCTCAGTTCAGTTCAGTCACTGTCGTGTCCGACTCTTTTCGACCTCATGAATTGCAACACACCAGGCGTCCCTGTCCATCACCAACTCCGGAAGTCAACCCAAACTCCTGTCCATTGAGTCGGTGATGCCATCCAGCCATCTCATGCTCTGTCCTTTCCTTCTCCTCCTGCCCCCAATCCCTCCCAGCATCACAGTCTTTTCCAGTGAGTCAACTCTTCCCACGAGGTGGCCAAAGTATTGGAGTTTCAACTTTAGCATCATTCCTTCCGAAGAACATCCAGGACTGATCTCCTTCAGAATTGACTGGTTGGATCTCCTTGCAGTCCAAGGGACTCTCAAGAGTCTTCTCCAACACCACAGTTCAAAAACATCAATTCTTTGGTGCTCAGCTTTTTTCACAGTCCAACTCTCATATCCATATATGACCACTGGAAAAACCCCTCAGCAGCTATTGAATTCCCACTGGGGTAAACGAACTGAAAGATAGAAATCAGCACCTGGGAATCTTTCACATCACTTTCCTTAGAGAACATTCTTTTTCACCTTGACACCCCCTCTCAGCAGGAGGGCAGGTGGTGTCGCTGCTGTGAGGCTGGCAGAAGATGGGCTATGAAGGGTAGCGGGGGCAGAGTGGCTGGCGCAACTCTCTGCACACTGAGGGAATCATTTGGGCATTTGGGGTGGAGGATGGAGGGTGAGGGAAGAACAGGATGTGCTGAACACCTGTGACAGAGCCGGCTGGCCTTCTTTAGAAGCTCTCACCTGGTGATTGGGGGAATGGAATTTCTGAACCCTATTTTACATATAAAAGAGATGAGGGTCAGTATTAAGCAGCCGTGATGAGGTCACACAGATACAAACTTGCAGGAATGAGACATTCTGTTTGCCTGACCCTCATGGCGGTGGCCAGGCTCCCCGAGGGCATCCACTATGCAGCCCCTGCAGGGCTGTCTTGCAAAGAGAGTTCCAGCTCCACTCACCCTCCCTCACTGCATCACCCCCGTGAACCCTCTCTGGCCTGGCCTTCCTCTTCTGGAATGGGATGGTGATCATCTCTACCTTCTAGGCTCACTGTAAAGGTATAATGAGTGCAGCATCCACAGCGTCTAATTTGGCCTGACACACGGCTGCCCCGCACTGCAGGTGACCAGCCTGGGTGCACACAGAAGAAAGCGCCTCTGCTTCCTAAGACAAGGCAGACACGTCGCCTTCGGGGTCTGACTCCCAGCATCCAGTCCCAGCCATGCCCCTCCCATCCAGGCTGCACAGGGAGCCTGCACTGTGGCCAAGGTGGGCATTTCCCACACGGCAGGTGGAGAAGCAGGCAGAGTGAGATCCAGGAAACTTAACCCTCACTGTGGAGACAGGGCAGTGTGGCAAAAGCATTGAAAGCTACTCGAGTTCATCCCCAAGTAAGCCTAGTGAGGGCCATATGAGCTGGAAGACATCCTTCAAAATTACTTCCAGGAGAACCATCATCTCCTACAATGAATATTAGCAAAATCTATGTTTGAAGTAGAACATAAGTTTGTTCTGGTAACTGGACATCGTGTTTGGCTGTGGAGAGGTTGCATAAAGCACCTAGGATGGAAGGACTCATCAAAGCCAAAGCCCTCTTCCCCAAATTCTGAGCAGACCGACACAGAAGAGGGAGACGGCTTGGTCAGTGTAGCTGCTGTGCAAAGCCAGCAGCTTCCATCCTGACAACTGTCAGCTGGGAACCAAACCACAAGCATGGGAGCATACGCAGCGTAATTCTAGTGTGTTTTTTATCAAACCACTTTTGTGCAGGCTTCCCCCCTCACATTTATGAGAAAATGCATGGAACAGGAGATCCTTTCAAGAGCCAGGCTAGTGAGGCTGCAGGCAGCGCCCTGGTGGGAGTGAAGGGGACTCCCCCTGTGAGGCCTCTCGGAATTTCCACTCCCTGGACCACACAGGGACATGGGAAGTCAAATGTGTGAGCTCAGCCAGATACTAGAAAGAAAAAGAGTCAGCAGAGGTTTGATTGGATATATCATCATGACAGTTTCCACCGTCAGATAAAAGGAAGACCATTCCTCCCAAGGCTCAAACACAACTGTCAGTACTTTCACCCTCAACAGATCTATTACATTTAAAGGCTCTTAAACTTCGCTTAACTGCTTAAAAAGTGAGCCTGCCGTGTGCAAATTGAGGCAAGGTTTTCAGCTTGCATGCATCGTTTGATGTTTCTATTCTGACAATTGCAAAACACCATTTCCTGTAGTTTCTGTCCTAACAGATGCCAGCTATCTTTCTTTACAATCGACTCACATGTTTTTCTTTTGAGGAAAATATTGGGACAAATTAAAACAGCTTTTAGGAAAGAAGGCCAAGTGGAAGTTTCGTGTTTGTTAATGTGCATGTGAATTCATTCATATTTTCTTGTTATTGTTAGTCATCTTACAAATACGGGACCACAGAGTCTTCACTTCCTTTTGTAATATAGCTCTTTCAGCTCTGGGAATTACAAACTCGACAATTTTTTTTTACCAGTTTCTGAAAAAATGGGTTTCCTTTCTTATCAGAAAGCATCTTCTCTCCCCAGATGCCACTCTACACATTTAAAGAACTGAAATTGAGGCCTTTGATGCAGTGGGGAGAAGAGCTCGCAGCCGACCCAGCGGCACGCTGTCCTCAGTCGAGCAACTCAGCTCTCAGAGGCAGGGTGCTGTGTGCCGCGACGCACCAGAGCTGCCCTTCGAGGAGCCTGGAGGCGAGGCATTCTAAGGGCTCTGCTGCAGGTTGCCAGCCGCTTCTTTGTGTCTTTGGCAGCTCCGTTAGTCTTTCTTAGAAGCTTCTCATCTCCTTTCTCAGGAAAGATCGGTCCTTGCTCCTCATTTCTTGTGGCTCTGTCAAGGTGAGCCCCTTGGGTGCGCTTCTAGGAGCGCCCGCTCTTCCTCCTCTGTGCCACCGCGCCGCCCAGACCACTCAGCTGCAGGGCCACATGGAGCTGCGAGGGGCCACGGAGGCGCTGACATGAACCCGGCGCCTCGCTAGCACCTCGAGTAGAAACGCCACCGCAGAAGGCAGCCAGGAAGCGCTCCTCGTTCACGCGGGAAGGACAGGAGCGCAGTGCTGGCTCTGACGGAAAGCAGGAGGCTCCACAGGTGGAAACGAGCCACGTGTTTCTCCAACAGGATCCCAGACGTCCTCAGGCTAGCCTACACTAACCTTTCACGGCTTCGATTGCGGAGCCTAGAAGCCAGCCCCCGTATGAGGAGGAGCAGTCTCCTCTGCCCTGTTTCTTGGGC
This sequence comes from Madoqua kirkii, assembly GCA_006408675.1. Classification (NCBI taxonomy): domain Eukaryota; kingdom Metazoa; phylum Chordata; class Mammalia; order Artiodactyla; family Bovidae; genus Madoqua; species Madoqua kirkii. The sequence continues at coordinate 40,130 of SJYC01115123.1, read as the reverse complement.
ACCCTGTGCCTCGGGTGTTCAAGGCCAAGAGCATCGGTCGGGTGGGGAGGTGGTAGAGGCCGTGGCAGAGCCAGGCTGGCAGGACACTTTGCGGATTCACGTCGACTAGGTAGCAGCAGCGCGAGCTTACATTTCTCAGAAACTGGAATGAGGCTATAAACATGCAGTTTTCTCTCCATACATTCTGGTCCAAATTAAATCACATTAAAAGCATGTACGTCTTTATATGTTAAAATTCTCAGATGTGACAGTGCTGCTGCGGTCATGTGGAGAATGTCCTTGTTCTCAGAAAGGACAAACAGAAGTCTTCAAGGTGAAGTGATCTGATTTGTGCAACTCACTTCTAAACGGTTTGTCAGAGAAAGAGATGGAGAACACAAATATGGCAAATTGTTAACAATCAATCGATCCAAGGTGAAAGGTAAAATAGGTGTTCCTTGGCATTTTCTGTGTGTTGACATTTTTTTTTAAATTGGAAAAAGTACTTATGAATAAATATAACTAAAATACAGGACTTTTGTGAAAAAATGTATAAAATAATGCTTAAGGATGTATATATAATCTGAATATGTGAAAAAAGTTACGTAAGAGTGAACAGCTGCGAAATACTTTTTTCTTGTGTCTATATTTTTAAAACTCATTCATCGTTGTTAATTAGGACGGATACTAACTTAGGTTGTAGAAAGGAAATGTAGACAGTGCACTCCTTCGCTCTTCTGTTTCACATCTGCTCAGTTAACTCGCCGCCGGGGGCCCGGCACAGGGGCTGTGCCCTCAGGGCCCACTCCCTGGTCTCAGCGACTCACGGCCTTGACAGGAGAGAAGCGGGGCTGGGAAGCCCCGGGAAACAGCAGACTATCGAGGGTGGTGTCGAGGGCGCTGGCTCCAGGCTGGAGGGGACAGACTCCGACGGCGAGGAGGGTCTGGGGTCTGTGGAGGCTGCTTTGGCCTCCACACTTCCCACTGAGCTGTGAGGAATTGTTCTGTGAGTCCACGTGATGGAGCGTGTGGAATTGCTGCTAAGAGAATGTGGTTCCTGCCCTTAGTGGCTGTGTGGCCTTAGGCCTGCTGCCTCCCGTCTCTGAGCCTTGGTCTCTGTGTGTGGAAGGTGAGAGGCTGGACTGACAAGCTCCACGGTTGCTTGTGGGTCTGTTGCGGTTGTTGTTGTTGTAGTTGTAGTCTTTCGCTAAGTCATGTGTCTTTCCGGCCCCATGGGCTGCAGCACACCAGGCTCCCCGTCCTTCACTATCTCTCAGAGTTTGTTCAAACTCATGTCTATTGAGTTAGTGATGCCCTCCAACCATCTGATCCTCTGTTGCCCTCCTTCTCTTGCCTTCAATCTTTCCCAGCATCAGAGTCTTTTCCAATGAGTCAATTCTTGGCATCAGGTGCCCAAAATATTGGAGTTTCAGCTTTAGCATCAATCCTTCCAATGAATACTCAGGACTGATTTCCTTTAGGATTGACTGGTTGGATGTCCTTGCAGTCCAAGGGACTCTCAAGAGTTTTCTCCAACATCACAGTTCAAAAGCATCAGTTCTTTGGTGTTCCACCTTCTTCACGGTCCATCTCTCCACCTCTCACATTCATACATGACTACTGGAAAAACCATAGCTTTGACTGGATGGACCTTTGTCAGCAAAGAGATGCCTTTCCTTTTTAATATGTTGTCTACATTTGTCATAGCTTTTCTTCCAAGGAGCCAGCATGTGTGCACCCCATGTTGGCACCACAGGCCCCTCTTTCTTCCAGCCTGGTCCTTTCTTCCAAGGTAAACCCTCAGAATGTAAGCCCATGAGGAGCCAAAGGATCTTCAAAACTGAACGTCATCCCTGTCTCTCAGGTCGACCCCCTCCCCAGGGAGCATCCGTGATCAGCTCGCCTGCCCCTTTCCAGCCCCTCAGGGCAGCGAGGTGCTGCTGCTTCCTTTTGGTGTGCACGCTGGTTCTAAAAGGAAATTTCATTTCAGAAAATCAGATGCCCATACCAAACAGCACCGCACACACTCGGCACCTCACATGATGGTATTCAGAAATCTCTCAAGTTGCTCTGATTAATTCAGAAGCAGAACCTCTCTCCAAAGATGCTGGAAAACAGAGAAAAGGAGAGAGGCTTCTGCCTGGTCCTTGCCCAGCTTCCCTGCTCAGCTGCTAAGTCACTTCAGTCGTGTTCGACTCTGCGACTCCATAGATGGCAAGCAGCCCACCAGGCTCCCCCGTCCCTGGGATTCTCCAGGCAAGAACACTGGAGTGGGTTGCCATTTCCTTCTCCAATGCATGAAAGTGAAAAGTGAAACTGAAGTCTCTCAGTCGTGTCTGACCCTTAGTGACTCCATGGACAGCAGCCTACCAGGCTCTTCCGTCCATGGGATTTTCCAGGCAAGAGTACTGGAGTGGGGGTGCATTGCCTTCTCCCTGATCAGAGGGGAAGAGAAAAGGGTGGCTGGAGTGGAGAAGGCAGTTGATCAGGAAGGCATCTGGGGGCTTTTGAGGTTTTATTTTTGATCATTAAGGGCGAGAGATGCCTCTTGCCTCTGGTCACATCAATTAGTTCCTTTCTTCTCCGAGAACTGGGATTAGACTGTGAGCCTCCCAAGCACTGGGTCGAAGTCTCCTTCATCTCTGGGACAACACGGCCTCAAGGAGAGAGTCTGGTTTTGAAGGTGGACAAGTCTGGATCTGAGGCTTCCTCCGGTGTTAGACTGTCAGTAACTTGACCACTGTTGGCCTTCACAGCTCATTTAGGCTCTAGTACAGGGGCCCCAGCCCGAGTCCCCTGCACCCCCCCACCCCGATGGGCACGCCCTGCATGCAGGTGGTTATGACACATGGAGTGCAGCATCACTTCCAGGACTTGCAGTCTGTGTCACTAGCCCAGGGGAGGGCAGGGACCAGGAGGGGGCTTTCCTACAACCGAAGAGGTGGTATAGTGTGGTGGGGTTTCTACAGGATCATTGATTAGGTTAGTCCTGCCCTTTGGCCATTTTCCCTCACATCTCTCAGTCGGCACAGTCAAAGATGAAAATCTGTATGTAGGGTGTTTTGCATAGAATTCATCTTCTCAAAACTCTCTGGAGCTAGTCATCCTATTCTTATTCAGTGTATGGAAAGCAAACTGAGCCTCAGGGAGCAATCAGGGGCAGAATCCAAATCTGAACCCAAGCCTGGATGACTGAGGTGCCTCTTCCTTCTCACATGTCACATAGCTCTGCAGCACAAGCCTCTCATCCTCCCGAGGAGGCAAACTGTGAAGCTGCCACATTCTGAAAACCCGTGACCCCAGCCAGCCTGGGTCCCTCCCCTGTGCCTGTTCTCAGGCTCTGAGGTCCTCACTGCTCTGTCTCAAAGGACACCCCATCCCACCCTCCTTGCCTGCCTGAGGCTCCTTTTCTTCCTCAAATTTAACCAAATCCTACATTCCTGAGGTTTGTGCACCAGGCACTTGGCTAGCCTCTACAACAGATGCAAAGACAAGAAGTAATCCCTCTTTCAGTCTTAGTCAAAGGAAAGACAGTCTTAAAATAAACAGAAAACATGGCAGAGAAAGATAAGGCTTTAAGGGGGGTGCAAAGGGCCGAGAGCAGTAATCACTGTAACTGTGTGTGAGGCTTTATTAGACAAGAAACAAACTAAGCACAATAAGATTCCACTGTTGGGAGTCACAGACTCAGCACTTTGCATTTGTTAATTCTCATTCTCCTAAAACTTCTCTAAAAGAGACACACTTGTCCTCGTTTTTGCAGGTGAGAAAATCAAATTATAAAGAATTGAAGTCCAGATAATTTAACTATGACCACACAGCTAGCAATGGTTGGAGCTAAGATGGAAGAAAAGTTATGACCAACCTAGACAACATTTCATGCAAAGATGGGCTTGATAAAGGACAGAAATGGTATGGACCTAACAGAAGCAGAAGATATTAAGAAGAGGTGACAAGAATATACAGAAGAACTGTACAAAAAAGATCTTCATGACCAAGATAATCATGGTGGTATGATCACTGACCTAGAGCCAGACATCTTGGAATGTGAAGTCAAGTGGGTCTTAGAAAGCGTCACTACAGACAAAGCTAGTGGAGGTGATGGAATTCCAGTTGAGCTATTTCAAATCCTGAAAGATGATGCTGTGAAAGTGCTGCACTCAATATGCCAGCAAATTTGGAAAACTCAGCAGTGGCCACAGGACTGGAAAAGCTCAGTTTTCATTCCAATCCCAAAGAAAGGTAATGCCAAAGAATGCTCAAACTACTGCACAGTTGCACTCATCTCACACGCTAGTAAAGTGATGCTCAAAATTCTCCAAGCCAGGCTTCAGCAGTACGTGAACTGTGAACTTCCTGATGTTCAAGCTGGTTTTAGAAAAGGCAGAGGAACCAGAGATCAAATTGCCAACATCCTCTGGCTCATCAAAAAAGCAAGAGAGTTCCAGAAAAACTTCTATTTCTGCTTTATTGACTGTGTGGATCACAATCAACTGTGGAAAATTCTGAAAGAGATGGGAATACCCGACCACCTGACCTGCCTATTGAGAAACCTATATGCAGGTCAGGAAGCAACTGTTAGAGCTGGACATGGAACAACAGACTGGTTCCAAATAGGAAAAGGCGTACGTCAAGGCTGTATATTGTCATCCTGCTTATTTAACGTCTCTGCAGAGCACATCATGAGAAACGCTGGGCTAGAAGAAGCACAAGCTGGAATCAAGATTGCCAGGAGAAATATCAATAACCTCAGATACGCAGATGACACCACCCTTATGGCAGAAAGTGAAGAGGAGCTAAAAAGCCTCTTGATGAAAGTGAAAAAAGGAGAGTGAAAAAGTTGGCTTAAGCTCAACATTCAGAAAACGAAGATCATGGCATCTGGTCCCATCACTTCATGGGAAATAGATGGGGAAACAGTGGAAACAGTGGCAGACTTTATTTTTTGGGCCTTCAAAATCATTGCAGACGGTGACTGCAACCATGAAATTAAAAGATGCTTACTTCCTGGAAGAAAAGTTATGACCAACCTAGATAGCATATTCAAAAGCAGAGACATTACTTTGTCAACAAAGGTCCATCTAGTCAAGGCTATGGTTTTTCCAGTGGTCATGTATGGATGTGAGAGTAGGACTATAAAGAAAGCTGAGTGCCAAAGAATTGATGCATTTGAACTGTGGTGTTGGAGAAGACTCTTGAGAGTCCCTTGGACTGCAAGGAAAGCTCACCAGTACATCCTAAAGGAGATCAGTCTTGAATATTGTTTGAAAGGACTGATGTTGAAGCTGAAACTCTAATACTTTGGCCACCTGATGTGAAGAACTGACTCATTTGAAAAAACCCTGATGCTGGGAAAGATTGAAGGCAGGAAGAGAAGGGGGCGACAGAGGTTGAGATGGCTGGATGGCATCACTGACTCAATGGACGTGAGTTTGAGTAAACTCCAGGAGTTGATGATGGATAGGGAGGCCTGATGTGCTGCAGTCCATGGTGTTGCAGAGTCTGACATGACTGAGCGCCTGAACTGAAGATTATGATGTAAATGCTGTCTTTCTGGTGCCTGAAGCAGCCTGGTTCCCATTATTCCACTCTTCACCCACCATCCCATTTCACTTCCATTCTGCAGAGTGGCTTCTCCGTGGCCACCGGGCTGCTAAGCTCTGGGTTTGGATCCGCCTCTGGTGTCCTGTCCTCAAGCCTGTGGTTCTTTCCTGGGACAGAGCAGCAAGAGCCACTGGCTGAAGCCCTGGGGAAAGTGTGCCTTGAAAGGGTCTTAGTGGAAACTCAGGAGTGCTCCTGTGGAGAGAGGGCAGGTGCATTCCGAAGAAGGCTGTGTGAGCTGTGGTTGGGCAGGAAGAGCAGGAAGGACGTGCCGGGGCCTGGGGAAGGTGGGAGGGGACTCCCCCCTGTGGACAGCCTGCAGTGCTGCGTCTGATGGTGATGCTGGGGGCGTATGGCCGTGGCCAGAGCTGTGCTGCTGTGGGCGGGGTGGTGGGCGGCTGGAGCGCTAAGAGCTGCTGAGCCAGGACAAAATCACAGGAGTGAGAAGCAGGGGGAGAGGCTTCCAAGGAGAATCTACAGGACTCAGCTGGTTCTCTCACGTCAAAGGGAGAACCGGGAGACTGAGGGTTCCAGCCTGCGTGGAGAAGACATGGTGTCAGCACTGACTGGAATGGAGAAGTTGGGGAGGATTAAAAAAAGTCTGACTCTGAGCCCACGGAGTGGCTGAGGGAGAGCTGGGTGCAGACGCTGTCTGATTACCAGAAGGTGAGGGTGGAGCTCCGGATGGAGGGAGTCCTGAGTCACCTGCAGGGGAGATTCTAGGACAGAAGGCCTCATACATGAGTGTGCCCCAGCACCACTCAGGAGCTCTGACAGGTACTGCACATGCAGTGCCTATTCATACATGCTCTTCCTGCCCTTGAGGTAATGCTTGCATGGAGTCTTTTTAAAAATATTCATTCCTTTATTTATTGGGCCGCTCTGGGTCTTAATTGCAGCATGTGAGACCTAGTTCCCTGACCAGAAATCAAACCCAGGCTCCATGTATTGGGAGCATGGAGTCATAGCCGCTGGACCTCAAGGGAAGACTCTGCACAGAGCCCTAAGGCGTTGAGCTAAAGAGATGAGAAATGTAAGGATTTCAGGACACACGGATGGTGGTCCAACTGTTGCTTGCTAGTTTTAAATAACTACGTACTGCCTTTCAAATCATATCAGATATGCACTCATTTAACCTGTTAACTGTGCTACTGACTCTCACCATAAATTTATTGGGCTGAGATGTGCCCAGTCTCCTTGTCCAACAGTTAAGAATGTGGACTGTGGAGCCCTGGAGCACAGAGCTGCCTTTAACTACAAATGTGATGTGGGGCGACTCACCCAGACATCACAGCCTGGCCTTCTCTCCTATGAAAGGGGTAACAGATGCAGGCTCCTCATAAGGTTGCTGTGCTGATATAACAACACAGCCCTTGACACCTAGTACACGTTTAATAACTGTTGGTTATGAGTTTTATCATTTGTTAGCCCTCGGGGGAGGGAGTCTCGAATCAAGAAGCTGCAGGAAGGGGTGCTGGTGAGTCAGAAGGTCATGAGCAGTTCCCTGAGTCAGGTCAGAAGCGACACACCAGCCTGTGCCACTGGAAGTGCTCATACTGATACCCACCCAGGCTGCCACGGGCGGACAAGCAGAGAGGCCCCTTTGAGCCTTCTGGCTACTTGGTCAAGCTTTCAGTTTGGGGAATTACAATGATCTGTGGAAGAATTCCCCTTCCATTCCAGTTGGCCAGTGAACTGATCATTGCCATCGCTTCCTATTCTTACAATTGGCCAAGAGTGGCTTTGGCAGAGCAGACACACTGTGCTCTTCACAGTGACTGAACAATCTCCCAGGAAGCCATGTCATTTGCAAAACACGCCATCACAGCCTGGAAAGCTAGCAAGCAAGCTAATAGCCTGGCTTCTTTCTGATCCTCAGCAATGCAGATAGCCACCTGGGCTGGCGGACTTCCCCTGCCAGACTGCTCGGTTATTTCTCGGCCTGGGCCAGGCTTTCTCCATCCGCTTCATCCTGCTCGTCTTGACATCCTGCTTCTGTCTTGGTCGTCATCCACAGCCTAATAAGCTGGTGTTTAGGGAGAATATCTCCTGTGTCAACACCATGCATAGTTCTTTGAGTCATAATCTCATTTAATCCTCACAGCATCCCGTCTAAGGAAGGTACTATTTTCATGTCCTTTCTGCAGGTGATCAAATGGAGTTATATACCCAAGGGCACATCGCAGCTGGTGGACATATTTGAAAATGATCTCAAGGCTTAAAACTGGTGAAGCCTCGCACAGTGCATTTGAAATCAAGGAGAGAAGATAAAGCTGTGTGAAATAATGAAACGAAGACTATAAGGAGAGTAAACAGCAGGTCCAGCATGGGAGGCCAGGTGTTCATCTCAGAGTTGGCAAGGTGGGACTCTAATGGCGGAAGAAGGAGAGGAAGAGACACTCCCTGGGGTGGAGGAGGAGGGGCAGACGTGGAAAATAGGTGTTGAGGAGGCAGAAAAAGTAAGCATTTAGATGACTGTGATCCAGCAGGTGTCACTTTAAAACAAGTAATGCGATGGTGCATTATTTAACGGGACCCCTTTTTCACTTAGGACTTCCCTGGTGTTTACTGGCTATTCAAAACTAATGCTTATTTTTATGCATTCTAGGAAGACCAGGCACAAAGGTTGTCACCAATGGGAGAATGTCTATACTTTCCCTGCATCTGGAGAGCTGGCTGGGGAGAAAGGAAAACCTGGAATTTTCAAAGGATCTGCCAACCTCTCTATGTTACTGAAGGATAAACCATCAGTTTTAGCAGAGAGATGACTGATGAAGAGGGGGAAGGCCTGAGCTGAGGCTGAGGTGGGGGCCGCCAGCCTGAGAGGCGGGAGAGCGGAGAAGAGGGCGGGGGGACGTCTGCGGGGGGGCCTGAGGGCTGGCTTGGGCACAGGCCCTGGTCCCCGGCCCACGGGCCCCCGCACACAGAGCTCGTGATGTGAGCAGCACACCCAGCATCGGGGGCCACGTGTGGAGGTGTACGACTCCCAAAGGAACACGCCTCACACTGGGTCTGTGTGGGGGAGGGACGGGGCGGCTGCGGGAGCGAGAACGAGCAGACTGTGAGCTCAGAGAGGCCAGGAGAGGCCCCGCCCCGTGGGACCACGCCGCCCCCCGCAGAGCGTGGGACACGGGGCGGGGGCTGCAAGCGTCTCTCCAGGCCAGGGAGACCCCACTGGCACCTGGCCCGCCACGCACACAGTGCAGGAAACGCCCTCTCACGTGCAGTTATTAATATCGGCCCCCAAGTGGCTGCTGCCGTGGTCTCGCTGTTCTTCCTTCTACCTGTCTCGTCTAACTAAATGTCAGTTAGAAACAGGGAGTAACTGGCACTTTCATTATTTATGGCTTAGTTTCATGATGTATGTGGTCCCCTTCCCTTTCTCTTTTTACTGATCTCACCAGTATGTGAAAACTGAATGCGATGTAGCTGTTTGCTCAGTGGTCAGCTTTGTGCTTTCCCCTTCCTCAGAGACAAGCTCCCTCGTGGGCCACAGAGAAAGTCCCTCCTGTTCTTCTTTTGAGAAGATAAAGCTGTGTGAAATAATGAAACGAAGACTATAAGGAGAGTAAACAGCAGGTCCAGCATGGGAGGCCAGGTGTTCATCTCAGAGTTGGCAAGGTGGGACTCTAATGGCGGAAGAAGGAGAGGAAGAGACACTCCCTGGGGTGGAGGAGGAGGGGCAGACGTGGAAAATAGGTGTTGAGGAGGCAGAAAAAGTAAGCATTTAGATGACTGTGATCCAGCAGGTGTCACTTTAAAACAAGTAATGCGATGGTGCATTATTTAACGGGACCCCTTTTTCACTTAGGACTTCCCTGGTGTTTACTGGCTATTCAAAACTAATGCTTATTTTTATGCATTCTAGGAAGACCAGGCACAAAGGTTGTCACCAATGGGAGAATGTCTATACTTTCCCTGCATCTGGAGAGCTGGCTGGGGAGAAAGGAAAACCTGGAATTTTCAAAGGATCTGCCAACCTCTCTATGTTACTGAAGGATAAACCATCAGTTTTAGCAGAGAGATGACTGATGAAGAGGGGGAAGGCCTGAGCTGAGGCTGAGGTGGGGGCCGCCAGCCTGAGAGGCGGGAGAGCGGAGAAGAGGGCGGGGGGACGTCTGCGGGGGCGGCCTGAGGGCTGGCTTGGGCACAGGCCCTGGTCCCCGGCCCACGGGCCCCCGCACACAGAGCTCGTGATGTGAGCAGCACACCCAGCATCGGGGGCCACGTGTGGAGGTGTACGACTCCCAAAGGAACACGCCTCACACTGGGTCTGTGTGGGGGAGGGACGGGGCGGCTGCGGGAGCGAGAACGAGCAGACTGTGAGCTCAGAGAGGCCAGGAGAGGCCCCGCCCCGTGGGACCACGCCGCCCCCCGCAGAGCGTGGGACACGGGGCGGGGGCTGCAAGCGTCTCTCCAGGCCAGGGAGACCCCACTGGCACCTGGCCCGCCACGCACACAGTGCAGGAAACGCCCTCTCACGTGCAGTTATTAATATCGGCCCCCAAGTGGCTGCTGCCGTGGTCTCGCTGTTCTTCCTTCTACCTGTCTCGTCTAACTAAATGTCAGTTAGAAACAGGGAGTAACTGGCACTTTCATTATTTATGGCTTAGTTTCATGATGTATGTGGTCCCCTTCCCTTTCTCTTTTTACTGATCTCACCAGTATGTGAAAACTGAATGCGATGTAGCTGTTTGCTCAGTGGTCAGCTTTGTGCTTTCCCCTTCCTCAGAGACAAGCTCCCTCGTGGGCCACAGAGAAAGTCCCTCCTGTTCTTCTTTCCCTGTGTTCCAGAGGCCCCTGCTCATCACCACCTCCCTGGAGTCTCACCTTGCCCAGCTCTGCCCTTCCAGGACAGCTCTGTGGTCACACTTCTCACACACTTCTGCTGACAGTCGATGAGACAGCACCAGCCTTTCTGCAAAGTTCTAAACCATTGATCAGGCTCCCCACCCCTCCCCTACCACACACACCCAAACCTGAATTATTCTGAGAACTGTTGATTCAGATTTCAAATGAGGGGCATAAATGGAGGAGAATGAAGCTAAAGATAATTACGCTCAGTTCTCAAAACTCAAAGGAAAATACCACTGAAGTAGGTTATTATTGTTCCCACTTTACAGATTGTGAAACTAAAGCTGCTTCTACCTGGGAACGGGGACACAGAGGGCCAGTGGCTGACAGGAAGCGAGGATGCTATGAGCACGCCACCAAGCTCCCTGGTAGAGACCCTGGAACTGTCTCCCCTCGGCCCCACCTCAGCAGCCGTGGCTTGATTACTCAGGCAGAGAAAAGCCCTCGCCTGGTGGAGAGCACTTGAGGTTTCTATAGAGCTCAGCTTCTAAAGAAGTTCTTCTAAGAAGTCTTTCTTCTTCCTAGAGGATTCTCAGCAGGGTTCACACATCCTGGTTACTCTGAAAAGGGCCCAGGGAAAGGGCCTGGCCAACTGAACCTAGCCAGGCCGCTGGTTGAGGCGGGGGCCCGGGAGAAACAGGCATGGAGGCCCCCCAGACACCCATGGAGCATGGGCTCACGTTCCTCCTCTAGACACAAGCCGCAGGGACACTGGGGTGTTGGGTCAGCTGGCCAAGCTGGCCTCTGGGCTCCATTAGGCACCTTGGCTTGATGTCGTTGCTACCTGACAGTGAGCAAAACACGAAGCCACTTTGGGACCATTTGAGCTTGTCTGCCTTCTAAGTGATTGACAGGGATTTTAAGTCTCAGAGAAGGAGTATAGGGAAGAAGCACCCAATTTTGTCTTGGGGGCACTGTTTGAGTCCCCTCCTTGCTTGACCTTAAGCAGGTTGCCCTTCCTCTTTGACTGTGTTTTCACATCTGTAAAACAGAGACCAACTGTCCTCCAGAGTAACTGTGAGCATTACATCAGGATCTGGAAAGAGTCTGGGAGCAATAAGGCATGCTTCAAGTCATTTCATCTGTCAAGGACTGAAGGAACAGGGCTCAGACCCTGGGGCCTGTCTGAGGCTTACTGGGAAGTTTGTCTTTAGCTTCCCTTTTCTGAAAATTTGTTCCCACTCAGTGGTTTCTTCTGCCCACCTCAAGCCCCACGAGTCTGAATATCTTGCCTACTGCACTGACTGTCAAGAAAACGTCAGAAGAAATCGTTCCCATGTTCTGCCAGAGAAGGAAGAGTCCTGCTTCTCAGGGTGGAGTCTCTCTGAGTCAATGTGTAGCCGCTGGATAATTAAGGCACCTTTTCCAAGAGCATGAGTTTTACTCCTTGATAAATCACTTTAAATTCGTTTTTATATTTTAAAACACTTGGACATATCAGGAAGTAAAATGCAGAGCTCATTACAATTTTAAACATAAAAAAAGGAACCTTGAAGAGCTGTTCTCACTGATTCAAGAGGAGGGGACATATGTACACCTATGATTAATTCATGTTAATGTATGGCAGAAATCAAACCAATATCATAACCCAATCATCAATCAAATAAAAATAAATAAACATTAAAAAAATACGAGCATTTCAGTGATTTTTCCATCTGAAGAGGTTTAATTTCTGGTCCAGCCTCCCCAGTTCATTTGCTTGGGAGCAATGGAGGGAATGCCTACCTCCTTCCCTCCTCCCACAGGGAAGAGCCCCAGGGCCTGCCTGCCACTCGGGTCCCTGTCAGGCTGACAGGCATGTGGCAACAGTTGTTGGCACTCAGTAAATATTCACTGAACAACTCAAATAATTCCAAAGGGAAGGAGGACTGAGAAATCCTCTGAGTTTCCTAGGGGTACATTAAGTTAACGTATGAACATTAACTTAAAGGGTGGATTGTGACACTCCTCAGGAGTAGCAGATGGGTTTTTTCTGAACCTGTAAAATAAGAAGGGCCGTTTTCTTGGGTAAAAGTGACCAGAATAAGCATTTCTCTTATTTTCTAAGCACCCTTTTCAGAGCAGAAAATGCACTAAAATGTTCACAGAGGTAATTTCTACCAGTGAGGGTGTAATGAGCTTTATTAATTGCAGAACAAGAATCACGAAGCTTATTGTGCCTCACCGAGCACTGTTTGCACATCGGCAAAAGTGAGTTCTGCCCAAATGGTGTGTCTGTCTATGTTTCTTTAGTGTGAGCGAGGCTTCTATCTGCATCCCTCCCGGGGGCACAGGTGTGGCCAGAGGCATGCTGGCTGATTCTGAGGGGCCCAGGGGCTTTAAAAGGGTCCCTGCCCCTCCAGGGTGTGGACAGAAAGAAAATCATGGAGATTCACGGTGAAGCTGTCAGGGCCATCCCGCTCCTCAGGCCCGCCCACCACACCCGCCCTTCCCGTGGCGCCCACACCGCTGTCCCCTACGCAGGCCTGCGTCTGTGTGGTGGAGGGGGCGGAAGGCAGCAGGGCTCTTTAGGAAGAGAGTTGTGTTTGCCTAGGGTCAGACCAGTCTAGCCCGTGTGGGGTGCAGAATCGTTGCTGCTCTGCAGAAGTGATTCAGACGAGCTAGGGGATCTTAGGAAAAGGACAGAAGGCAGAGAAGGTCGACAGACTGAAGCCTGGGGCCAAAGGCAGGTCTCTGGGAAACTTCTGGACCGGGTTTACCGAAGGACTTTTAAAAATACGGCTGTCTGGAAAAAAACAGCAAGAGGACTTTCTACTATTTCATTTTCCACCCTGTCTGTCTAACCTTCCCTGAAGACTTCTATGCTCATTCAGGATCCTGTGGGAGGCTTTAGGAGATGGGAGAGGAACCGAGCGCCAGGCAGGATAGGGAGGCAGCCTGGGAGGGAAGCGGCGAGAGGGTATCAGCAGAGCAGACTGTGCAGAGGATTGACTTCTGAACGCCTAAGTCCCAGGGGGCCCCTGGGTGGGAAAAGTGCTGATTTCCTCCACCCTTGAAGGGCTGGGTCAAATTTTATTTAAATTTCAAAGGACAGTTGTGACTCTAGCTGGTGTTTGAGTTCCGTTTCCAGGTATTTTCCTCAGAATAAGAAGTTTAAGTTCTGTGGAAATTCTAGAACTTCCCTTTTAGATTTAAACAAGATTCCTCTGCTTCCATGTGCTGACATCCTTCAGGCACTGGCTTAATTCAACTTAGAATTTCAGTTTACTTATTTCGTTCAGTGGTTCCGGAAACTACTTGGGTGAGCAGGTATTTACTACACTCACCTTATGCTCATACCTCTAGAAACATAAATGTCGCTGTCCCTGAGGATCTCACAACCTACTGAGGATATGGGATAAAACAGATGTGTGATTTGGTGACATGTTGGTAAATGTCGAGTGCAGTTTTGTGGTGGTAAGGAGATGCTAAGCAGGCCAGGATCTAAGGAAGGGAAGGTGCTGGTAGACTGAGGGGCTGCGAAAGGTTAAGGGAACGGTTGGGACTTAAAGAAGCTTCAGGTTTGACTGTTGCTGGAGAGATCCCTGCAGGCAGAACTCCTCAACCTTCCCAATCTACTGACACTGGGGCCAGAAGATTCTTTGCTGCGAGGCTGTCCTGGCACTGCCCACAGCACCCCTGCCCTCCCCCATCTAGACGCCAGTAGGCACTGCCCACAGCACCCCTGCCCTCCCCCATCTAGACGCCAGCAGCAACCACCCCCCAGTTGCGACAACCAGAAATGTCTCCAGTCACTACCACAGGTGCCCTGGGCACACTTGCCCAGCATAGAGCCACACATGGAGTGCAGTGGTGCCACTTCCTCATCCAGGGGATCTTCCCGACTCAGAGATCGAGCCTGTGCCTCCTGTGTCTTCTGCACTGGCAGGCAGATTCGTTGCCACTTGAGCCACAGGGGAAGCCCCAGCTGTTCCATGTGAGCACCCAAATGCTAGGTCCTGGGCTGCAGGCAGATGAAGCTCAGGTCAGAGGCATTTCATGATGTATAATATAGTGAATCCAGAGGGTCAGAGAACCAAGGAAAATCCTGGAGATGAAATCTGAGCTCTGCCTTGCCAATAGACGTTGGTGGTCAGAAATCACAGGAGGGAAAGGAGAGCCTGGACTTGCTTGTGGCCGAGGAGATGTGTGGTGACAAGCAAGTCTAAGAGTTACCATGAAGGAGCCTCTCATCACTACAACACTCCTGACTAGTCACAGCAGAGATGGGGACTCAAGGGAGGTGAGCGACAGACTCCCGAAGGTCCAAGACAGGAAGATGGAGATCAGAGACAGCAGTGTCTGAGTTGTGAGTGGGAAGGCTGAGTTTTGTGTTTGACACTGAGTTTGAGGCAGTTAGAAGGTATTCAATTTCAGAAAATTCCTTGAAGGCCGCTGCAGAAACAGGATGCAAGCCGGGGAGGTGTCAGGGGATGAGGTGTGCAGTGAGGGCCGCAGAGGAGCCGCCTCCAGGGCGCTGCTTTCTCCCGGAGCTCTTTCCATGGGCTTTGTAGCTCACAGAGATGCCTCGTGGGTGAAAGCGACAGTCTCACAGCATCAGCATCACACTGCCGGCTCCAGGCTTGAGTGGGCATCAGCACCTCTTTCTGGGGGTGGCAACTGGAGGGCTGTCGGAGCTTCAGTGGGGAGTGGGGCTGGCATTCCTTCCTGGTCTGTCTGAAACAGCTTCATGGGCAAGACCAAAACTGTGCCTCAGCCAGGCTGGTTAGGCACCAGGACGTGGTGGAGCTTGAGAGCCTTTCCGGGACTGCTCTTCCTCTCACGAGGTTCAAGGGCCACTCCTGCAACTGGCCGGTGAGAGACGGCATCGCAGAGCCCGAGCTCCACTGCCCACCACACCAGAGGTGTTCCCGCACGCCCAGCCTCTTGGAAGTGCTGTTCACCTGGTCATTCTCCACCTGCCGTGGGTCATTCTCCACCGGTCATTCCGGGTCAAGGTGTGCGTTAAGCACACAGCGGGCGACAGGTGCTGCATCTGCTGTGGAATATAAGCAGAGGTGAGGCCACCCTCAGGAAGCCAGCACTCGCAGGACCGTCTGGGCAGAGGAGACCCCAAGGGGGCACCGGGTGGCTGGGCAGGGGGACTTTCAGAGGATGGGACCAGAAGCCTGAGCTGTTAGAGAGATCAAGGGGGTGGTAGAGAAGGTCAGTGAAGAGAGATGGGACACCAAGAGCCATGCCTGGAAAATAAGGAACGGCATGGCACTAGAGGTGAAGGAAGAGGGAGGTGTGACCTGAGCTGGGGAGGGCCCCACAGCAAACACCCATGTGACGAGGACTGGCAGCCAGGACGCTGCGCCACCAGCAAGCAGGGACCCAGCCGTCAGAACCGTGGTCCAGTCAGAGGAAGAGGGCTGTGGGCAAGGAGCCAAAGGCTCCCAGGCCTCACTTGGGGGCGTGGCCAGCGAGCGCCAGAAAACAGCACGGATGCTTCTCATCTCAAATGTCTAAACAGCGTGTGAGGAGAGGCTTCCTATTGTATTCAATGAGTGTGATTCAGTTACTGTGAAATGATGGAAACATGCATCTGTGTTGGCTGCATTTTAGTTTTATGTATCATTTTGTCAATACAGAACTACTTGGGAATGCAGGCAGAGACCAAGGGGACAGAGGTGGGTGGGTGAGGCCTTGGGCCAGCGACTTACCCTCTCTGCACCACGGCTTCCTCATTTGTGTGTTGGGCTCAGTCACTCATTCGTGTCTGGTTCTGTGACCCCATGGGCTGCAGCCCATCAGGCTCCTCTTTCCACAGGGATTCTCCAGGCAAGAACACTGGAGTGGGTTGCCATAGCCTCCTCCAGGGGATCTTCCCGATCCAGGGATTGAACTCAGATCTCCCACACTGCAGCCGGGTTCTTTACCATCTGGGCCACCAGGGAAGCCCAAGAATACTAGAGTGGGTAGACTATCGTTTCTCCAGTGGATTCTCCTGAACCAGGAATCAAACGGGGCTCTCCTGCATTGCAGGTGGATTCTTTACCAGCTGAGCCACCAGGAAAGCCCTCCTCATTTGTAGAGAGGATAATGAAATCCACCCTAAGGCTGTTTTGGGAAAGAGACCCAATGTGTATAAAGCCTCGTCACAGAGAGGATGCCCCAGAAGAACAAGGATAATAAAAACATTTATTTTGATTCAATCTGAATCATTGTGTTAGACCTTTCACATCAATTTCAATTCACTCAGGTTCATGCACCAAAAACAAAACAAAACAAAGCACACAATTTGAAGCAATGCCCACCTTCATATGCAGCGTGTGAGGTAGGTCAGACCTCAAGGTCTCCCACAGCCAACAACAAGCACGAAGGGAGGACGGTGCTGAGGGAAGGGCAGAGCGTGTGAGCCACACCAGCTGCCAGGGCGCCTCGGCCTTCAGAAGGAACTGTGCATCCAGCCTTGAATATGAGGTTTTCCTGTTTCTTTAAATGGAGGCAACTCATTCTCATTTTCTGGTGGGTAGGATGAGTTCAGGTGAAGCCACTCCCTGAGGCTGCCTCATATTCACTGATGTCTGGAATTCCTTCCAGACATATTAGAATGTAAACATGTCCCTGAAATTATAGGTGGATTATTCACTGCATGGCTTCTAGCACGCAATATGGCTGTAGCATAATTTATTTTACTGTTTGCTGTTGGGAGAAGACAAGTGTTCTCAATTTTCACTAGTGCAGAGTTGCAGTGACTGTGTTTTATGTGATTCCAAACCCTTACGATTGTATCAGAATAGACCCACATAGTAGGCCCTAAAACTGGATTTACAAATCATGTGCGTTTCCGTACACACATTCCACAATTTGCTAGACGTTCTTAATTATCTTCTAGAATGTGGTACAAATGTGCACTGTCATGAATAATTATGAGTGCCAGGGAAGCTCAGTACTTGGTGTCCATGAGGATTGCTGGGGGCTTGTTAGGAAAAGCTCACTGGCTCAACTCCACCTGCCCAGAGCTTGATTTTTAGGTCTGAGGTGGGCTGCATACGAGCTTTTTGTCAGTTTCTTTTTGGCTCCTGAGGAGGTGGTGGATTTTACGCACACAGTAGGTCTGCGTGACCGCCACAGTCGAGGTACAGGAGTCCCGTCACTCCAGTGGGCTCACTCCAGCTGTGTTTACAGACTCCTCACCGCACCCCCTGGTGAACGCCAGTCTTCTCTGCCACCATCGCTTTTCCCTTCTTGAGTCTGGAATCGCACAGGATGCAACCTGTGAGACTGTCTTCTTTCCTTCAGAGTAATGCCGCTTAGCTTCACCCAAGTTGTCGCCTTATCAATAGCTTGTTCCTTCCATTACTGAGTGTGCCCGTGGTGAGGACGTGCCACTGCTCATCAGCTCAACCCTGGCAGAACATCTGGGTTGTTTCCAAGTTTGGGTGACCGTCTTAAATAAACCCAGCAAAAAATTCTGATATAGATGCTCAGGAAAACAATGACCTACATTCTCCACAAAAGTGGATACTGGCGATCTTTTAAAGGTTTTTTCACCTAATAAGTGGAAATGCTGCCTTGTTATCAGATTTGTGTATCTCTGATCATCAAGGGGAGAAAAGCTTTTAAAATCCATATGTGTTCATTTTTGTTCAATCGCTAAGTCACATGCAACTCTTTGTGACATGCCAGGCTTCCCTGTCTCTCCCTATCTCCTGGAATTTGCTGAAGTTCATGTCCATTGAGTCGGTGATGCTATTGAACCATCTCATCCTTTGAGGTTCTCTTCTGGCCTTACTGAGGCAAGTGCTAGACCTCCCTCCATCTTTTCACAGGAAACATTCACAGCCCATATTTCTACCCGTTTTGGACTCCAGTGATCTGTGTGGGAAATTAAGCAAAAACGTTGGTCCTAAGGGAGCTGTATCCTCCACCAAATGGGCCTGGGCTCTGGACTAGATGACAGTCTGGGGAGAATAACAAGTGATGGGCTTATTTTATTAGTATTGCCATATGGCTTTCACATGCTGAAAACTAAAATGTGGCTCTAGAAATGTTTTCTGTTATGTTATTTGCAATTTATAAATATTACAGTAGCATTATGGAGGTGACTGACTCTTAGGGGCTAATCTGAAAAGTAAATCATCATGTATACCGTTGTATCTAAGAGAAGTGACTCAGCATTCCAAACATGTAGCTTACTGTTATGTACAGAACATCACATCAGAAAATCGAGTGATGTTTGAAACGTGTTAAACTGAGGAGCCTTGAAATCGTGAGACTGGCTGCTTGAACAGTAAATGTCTCATCCTGTCTTTTTTGAGTTTTTGTGCCTAATACTATGAAATAGTGTCACATAGTCCTTCACTCTAAGCTGTCTCTTTTCTTAAATTCAGAGATTACATCTCTGGCACCATTCTTGCTATCTTAAATATCTTCTGTTAACTACTTTTGTCTAGTAAGCAGAAATGTTATACTACTTTCAGCTGGATGAAGGCGGCGCTCACTTCTGCAGGGTCCATAAACCTTGTTGCATCTGATTTTCTGTTTAGAGAGCTTTTATTATTTACCCTTAAATTTGCAACTAAATTTCAGATAGTTGAAATTGAAACCTAAATCTTTGAAGGTTTTTTTTTTTAAAGTTCAGATTCATTTTATCAACCATTTCTGACTTATATTTGAATGGATGTAAGTTGTCTGTGTGACTGCACTACATGTTACATTTTTTTAAACTTTCCCTTTTTTAATAGAGAGATTAGTTTTAGGAGTTGCTTTATGACTCTCCACCTGAAAACAGAGAAAGACACTCGTTCCCTTTTGGGCGAGGGGAGTGTCAAGTGCAACTTCTGAGCTTATTTTGCCTTGTTCTCTAATCACAGCTACTCCTAACGTCTTTTATGCTTAACCAAGTTGTAATTCCTTTGAAGCAAAAATTCATGTTACCTGCCACATTCAGCCCTCAATAAACCTTCACTGAGGTGAACTGGAAACAAGTGTTTTTGAATGTTGCTGGTTGAGTCTGATAATTTGGGTTCCCCTAGGGGCAGCCCTGAGGGATACACTGAGATCACAATGGGAGCCCAGTAGGTGGCTCACCTCATTACTGTGCCTGTCAGAAATGGCCCCAAAGTGTGTTTTCTTTGTTTTTTCTTAGGACTTCTTGTAAACTTTTCTCTTACCTAAGGAAAGAGGCAGACGGGCAGCTACAGAGGAGCACAGGCCCAGAGCACAGGGGAGGGTTTGCCCGCCTGGGCACCCGAGGGCAGTGGACACCAGCAGCTTCACGGTTGGGCTGAACCACGTTATCCAAGGGCTGAAAGTGGCTGGTTGACCTGGACACCTGACAGGAGGGACACACGTGTGGCTCCTGTGAGCAGCGGCAGACGGCCTGCAAGACAAGCCTGCTCTCGGGAAGCCTGTGAGGGTGGAGGGGCTGCAGGGAGGGGCTGCAGTTTTGTTGCAACTGACGTGCTTAGTGAGCAGCCTGAGGGTCTTACAAGGAGCAGAGGCAAAGCGCAGGCGCAGCCCCTACGTTCTTCTTCTTACGACTAAGAGAAAACACTGCCTAAACTGAAGCCTTGTGTTTGGGGTGTGTGACACCCAGGTACATGACTTCAATAAAGCCCTCTAACTAAACTTCAGAACCAACAAATCAGTACCATCTATCCTATCTATTCACCCACCCACCCATCCACCCACTTATCCATCATCCAGTCATCTGCTCATCCGTCTATCCACCCATCCACCCATTCAGTCACCAGTCTGTCCACGCACCCAGCCACCCACTCATCCACCATTGATTGATCTGACACAGTCTCAGCTTCATGCCCATCAGATATCAAGCACTCTGCTTGACACTTGGAATGAGGAGGCAAACAGGAGAGAGGTGGTCTCACCTCTGCTCCCATGCAGTGGATCTTACATTCAGGTGGAGAAACTGAGACAGGGAATAGAATCTACTCAGTAGGTCAAGGTGCCTGAGGCCTCACAGAGGAGTAGGACTGGCCTGACTCGCCCCCAGCAGCTCACGGTTATGAGAGGCTAAACATATCTGTATCCCTTGGACTCGGGCCAAAGCACCCCCCTCTCCCACAGGCCTCTCCTCCAGAAGGAAGTCACATGACCATTTCCTATAATGAATTCATCACTATGAACCAACCTACACCCAAGACATAATTTTACATGTGATAATAAACCTAAAGGGTAGAATTCAAAATGTTTTCATTTATTACATTTTATGTGGTTTGGGGTTTTCTTTAGACAGTAACAGGCACAGACTCAGACACTGCAGGGTGTTGTGGTCTGGAAAACACAAACAGGAAGACCAAAGGGAAAAAAGGCCCAATACTCTCAATGTCAAAGAGGTTCTTGCCCCCACAGTTGCAGCAGGTGACTCAGGAGGCACAGCTCTCTTTTCAGGCATTTTCATTCCAGGACGTGTTGTGTGGTACTTGACCCAGCGCAGTTCTGATGTTTGACCCTGGAAAACGGCCGTGTTCTTCATTCTGAGGCTGTCCTACAGGATGGATGAGCTGGGTCACCAAGTGTGCTTCTGAATTCCACTCAAGGACCCAAAGTTCCTAGTGAATTGCCTGTTTTGTAGCTCTCCTCTATCCCAGAACCAGAGGATGCTGCTAAGTCACTTCAGTCGTGTCCGACTCTGTGCGACCCCATAGACGGCAGCCCACCAGGCTCCGCTGTCCCTGGGATTCTCCAGGCAAGAACACTGGAGTGGGGTGCCATTTTCTTCTCCAATGCATAAAAAGTGAAAAGTGAAAGTGAAGTCGCTCAGTCGTGTCCAGCTCTTTGCAGTCCTGTGGACTGCAGCTTACTAGGCTCCTCCGCGCATGGGATTTTCAAGGTAAGAGCACTGGAGTGGAGTGCCATTAGAGGAGACTTTCAGTGAAATTGAGAACTGCCAATTTATATAATGGTAAGTGACAAAAAGCTGGTTGGAAACATAATGCATGCAGTGTGACACACTTCCATGTGAACAGAGTGCTACAAAGACATCTGCAAAAATGTTTACAGTTGGTATATTTGCTTCTTGATGTTTTACAGTTGATGTTTTACACCTAGGTCTGTGATGCATTCTGGGTTATCTTTGGCCCTGGGTATGAGGCATGGCTTTAGGCTCATCTCTTTGTATATGGATGTAAAAACTATCCCAACACTGTTTGCTGAAAAGACTCCATCTGCCAACTGCTTATGCATCTTTCAACTGCTTATGTGTCTATCAACTGCTTATGTATCTTTGTCAACTGTCAACTGACTATATTGGTATAGTTCTGTTTCTGGATGGACTCTCTATTCTAATGCATTGATCTGCTTATCTATGTTTAGGTCAATATCACATGATTTTAACATAGCTTTATAGTAATTCTTAAAGTCAGATAGAGGCCTCTGTCTTTATTCTTCTAATCTATGTAGCTTAGTTTTGATATAATATTTCAGATTTAGGTGTTTACAGACAGCATGGCTCTTCTTATATTTTACTTTGTAATGACAAGCTACTGTAATCCTTACCAACACTAAGGCCTCTAGTCCTTGGCCCATCCTCATATTTTCCAGTGATTATGAGGTTTTAGTCCTTTTCTTCCTTTCTCCCATAAAGATCCTCATCTCCTTTCTGGAAGGAAACAGCACCTGCCATTACCCATCACCCCTGCTCTTCTCACCTCTCATCACATAATACTGCATCCCAGAAAGCATCAGCTAAGCATAACCCCAGAGATATGGAAGAAGAATGCAATTTCTGATAAAATATCACTTCCACTGTAACAAAACAACTGGGCCTTCTTCTATTTGCTGACATTTTGTTCTTGCATCAAATTCAATGCATTAATTTGTTTGGAAAACCAATTTTATCTCTGAATTGCTCTGTAGTCCTAAACAAATTCTTTCAGCATCCAACTAACCTCTTTATGAGAACTATACTTCCCTTGAATCCTGGCTTCAGACTCACAGATCACAAAAATGTGCCCCAAAGATGTCGAATGACAAATACCCCTTAATGTGACTGTGGTTTTGACAAGAGAAAAGCAACGCTATAATTAATCACAGTCCATTTCCAGCAGCACAGTAAGTCACACAGGACAAACACGCAGAGCTAGGGCCCTGAAAAGGTCACAAGAAACCACGCATCCAGAATAAAAGAGTGATCAGAAGTGTGCTGAATCATGTTGCAGTTAGAACGGGGCTGGGGAAAATTCTCTCACTCTTGTTAATATGCCCAGAAGTCTAAATACGAAAAAAGGAGACAAAGAGGGGAGAGGAAGGAAAGCCTAACAGCTGTGCGTTAAGGAAGTTACTTTTTTGAAACGTGCAAGGTGCTGGTCTGAGAGGTAGTCGATCTGGAAGAATGGTCACAACGTTCTAGGGAAATCATGCCCCCTGTGTGTAGGAGTCAGTCGTCAGTGGGAATGCCCCAAGGTGCTCCACTTCTTTAAAATTCAGAAGCTAGAAAGTACAGACCAGAGTGTGCAACCCCCCCTCCCCCAAAGTCATCTCAGGCAAGGCTTTGACTTGGGACTCATGTCCTGTAGTAACTGTGACTAACTGTGACTTGGCCCCAATAATAACAGATGCCATTTGCAGAGTGTTTACTATATCCCTGACACCTAAGCACAATACATGTATTAATTCGTTTAATTTACACAGTGAAAACCCTAAATGTGGCTACCATGGATTAAACGAATTCATATAGAGAGTCACTCTGTCCCTGAGAAACCGGAAAAATGTTTTCAACCTAGTACCAGGTGATTTCAAGACAGCGGACAGTGGTTTGCAAGGAGAACTTGCTGGAGGAGATCAACCAGAGGGCAGAGGTCACCAAATATGAAGGTGCAAACTGGGGGTGGACATGGAGAGAAGCGACAAATCTTGGCTGGAGATTGGGGTTAGCAAGCAGAGGAGGGGACCCTGAAAGCCGAGCCTGAGATTCCTAGCTTGGGCACCGTGATGGTGTCACCTGTATCCCCATCAAGTCCCTATGGTAAAGTCTTAATGCTCAGAACCTCAGAGTATGAACTTACTGGGGGACACAGTCTTTACCAACAAAATGAGGTCCTGAGAGTGAGCCGTTGTCCACCATGACTGTAGTCCTCCTGAAGAGGGGAGATATGGAGACAGGGAGGGTCCACTGGAAGGTGAAGGCAGGGGCCAGATGCACCAGGCTGTCAGCAAAACACGAGGGCTCTGAGCTGGGGCCAGCTCCCTAACCCTTGACCTCAGACTTCTGGTACGAGAGCTGTGAGAGAACGAGTTTCTGCCTTTCGTTCTTTAAAAAAAAGAAAAGCAGAAAGAAAGAGCTACATTCTGAAATAGTAAGAATTCCCAGACAGGCCCTGAAGATTTTTTTTTTCTTTAAAGAAACCTTCAGAGATATGGCCGACCAATGTGAGACTTAGCATTCAAATGAGGAAGGAACAAGAGGGCCTTGTGTTAAATTTCATAGAAGAAACAGAATTGTTACCTATACTTAGGTAGTATTAGAGACTCCAGTTTCATTTCTCACATCAAGTAAGGGAAGTCGCAAAGCTGCTCAGAAAGAGACAACCAGTTTACAGGATAACTGAAAATACATATGCAGTGATCACAATGATTTGGAGTTGGGGACAGCTCTGATTAAAACAAAAATGTTTTGCAAATGAGGAGCTGGACAAACACAACAGTAGGTGCCTTACAACCTGCTGAATAGGAGATGATCTTTACAAATGATACCTCAAATGAGGGGTTAATTTCCAAATTTTACAAAAAATGAATACACTCACCGTCAGAAAACAGTCCAACTATAAAATGTGCAGGAGATCTGAAGAGACATTTTCCTAAAGAAGACAGACAGGGACTTCCCTGCTGTTCCAGCAGCTGGGACTCCGTGGTTCCACTGCAGGGGAAGCAGTTTTGATCCCTTGTTGGGCAACTAAGATCCCATCTGCTACACAGTGCAGCAAAACAAAACAGAACAAAACTGATGAAGAAGACAGGCAGCTAGCAAACAAGCACATGGAAAGATGCTCAGCATCACTAATCATCAGAGAAGTGGAGATCTGAGTTACAGTATCATCTCAACCGGTCAGAAAGGCTATCACCAAAACAGACAACAAATAGTAATAATAAGTATTGGCCAGTACGTGGAGGAAAGGTAACCCTTATGCACTGTTCATGGGGTTGCAAATTGGCGCAGTCACTATGGAAAAAAACACGAGGTTTCCTCAAAATTAAAAACAGAGCTACCATATAATCCAGCAGTTTCATTTTTGGGGATTTACCTGAAAAACAAAACCTCTAATTCAAAATGATGTACACGCTGACGCTCACGGCAGCACTGCTTACAAGAGCCAAGACATGGAAGTGATCAAGTGTTCATTAGTAAAGCACTGGGTTAAGATGATGTGATATATTTGTCTATCTATTTGTCCATCTATCTATCTGCTGCTGCTGCTGCTGAGTCGCTTCAGTCGTGTCCGACTCTGTGACCCCACAGATGGCAGCCCACCAAGCTCCCCCGTCCCTGGGATTCTCCAGGCAAGAACACTGGAGTGGGCTGCCATTTCCTTCTCCAATGCATGAAAGTGAAAAGTGAAAGTGAAGTCGCTCAGTCGTGTTCGACTCTTCTCGACCCCACGGACTTCAGCTCACCAGGCTCCTCCGTCCATGGGATCTTCCAGGCAAGAGCACTGGAGTGGGTTGCCATTGCCTTCTCTGATCTATCTATCTATATATTATATGGATATAATGGGAATATAACTTAGCCATAGCTAAGAATAAAATCTTGCCACTAAGGACAGCATAGATGGACAGGCCTAGACAGTATAATGCTAAGTGAAATAAACCAGAGCAGGGTGAATACTGTATAATCTTCCTTGTATATGGATCTAAAAAAGCATAAAACAGGCTCACAGAACAGAATAATCTAGTGGTCGCTGGGGAGTATGCTAAATGGGTAAAGGGGATGAATAGGTGCAAACTTTCAGTTATAATACAAACAAGTCACAAGGGTCGGTACACAGGATAAAGAACATAATCGATAATACTGTAATAACTTGGTATGATATGATAGTGATTACTAGGCTTATAGTGGTGATAATTTCAGAGTGCATAAACTATCGAATCATTATGTTGTGTACCTGAAACTAGTAAGATATGTTTTAAGTCAGTAAAACTTCAGTAAGAAAAAGTGATATAAAAATCTTTTTTAAAAAGGAGCCACCGTGTTTCTCCTTTCTCACAATCATCTGGCTCCCTCTAGAGGAAACTTTGCCACTCAAAAGCAGGGGAGAAACTTGTTAAGGCTTCACCCACATTAGCTGCCCTACACTTGGGTCCGTCCTGCCCAGAGCTGTGGGAAAAAGTAGTCACCAAACACAACCTGCGGGCTGAAATTCAGACGAAACTGTCAGGACCAGTGGCGCTTCCGCCTCCTTTGTGAAGCCCTCTTAGGTCCCGTCCCCGTGTGGCTGGCCACTTGCTCACGTGTGTGCTGCTTTGTGGCGTGAAATGCACAGTAACGCCTGTGTCTGTCTGCCCTCCCGACCATCGGTTACTTGAGTGTATCTTTCTGCCTCGTTCATTTTGTCTTCTTGGTACCTAGACACAGTGTCTGGCACATAGGAAATAAGCGTTCAGTAAAGCAGTGTGTATTTACCTCATAAATGATGATAAGCTAGCTCATTCATTCAGTCTCCTGCCTACTACACACAGAGAAAGGATTGGCACCTCCCAGAGTAACAACCTGCACATCAGTGAACTGATCTGGAAGAATGAATATATTTGCAATAGAGATCATTTAAAAGAGCTGATGTTTCCTGGAAGAAATGAAATATTAACCAGAGAGCCCAAACTCTAACCTGTATGCTAAAATACAGCCATCCCTCGTCATAGATGAGGACAGATGTCAAACCTTCTCTGCTCTGTTGGAAGAAAGCTCAGGGCAGGGACGTTTTGACAGGCAACCTGCCGACGAGGGGCCCAGGGCAGGGAGGGCAGCAGAAAGGAACCAGAGGCGAGGAGGGACTCACTCAGGGTCTGATGGGGACTGAGAAAGCAGGGCCTGCAGAGGGAGCCACAGGCATGTTGTGAGGAAGCAATGCAGCAGGTGACGTGCGAGAAGCAGAGAGAGGAGCTCTGCGCCTGCCCAGCCCAGACCCGGCACAGACGAGGGCACGGTGGCTCAGAGCCCCCAGCGTCTCAGAGCCCCCAGCGTCTCAGCCTTGCCTCAGGGAACTCCAGGGTGACGGCTCTGAACCTGTTCATGCTGCAACAACCAAGCTTGTGGACACATCCGGGGTTTTGTCTTGTCTGGCTGAGGCCATGGGGCAGGGTGACAACTTCATCAGCAGCCACCAGGCAGGAAGGGTTGGCAGCAGTTGCAGTGGCTGGAATGCGAGGCCCTTCAGACCACTGGAGCAGGTCCAAGAGGCTGTTTGGGGTTGGTTATGATGTCGGGTTCTGGCTGGCTTTCCTTTAGAGCTGACAATGCACAGAGCAGTACCTGAAAGACGCAGGGGATGACCATTGGATGTGATAACTGGAAAATCACCCAGGAGAGGGGCTGGCCTCCAGGTCCTCAGTAAATGGTGGCGCTTTTATGTTGCTGAAAAATAGGGACATGTGATTGCAAACTGTCATCCCAAACATCAAAGCCCATATTTGGGTTTGAATTCTGTTTTGGAGCTTGCTTCTTACACATCTCTGCTCCTTCAGTCCATCACCCGAGAGATGTCTGCTGAAGCTTCATGCACACATGCTAAGTCACTTTAGTCGTGTCTGACTGCGACGTTAAGGGACAGCAGCCCATTAGACCCCTCTGTCAATGGACTCTCCAGGGAAGAATACCGAGATGGGCTGCCATGCCCTCCACCAGGGCATGTTTGTAACCCAGGGATTGACCCCACACCTCTTATGTCTCCTGCATTGGCAGGAGGGTTATCACTAGCACCACCTGGGACGCCCTTACCCTGTGCTGGATTAAACTTTAGCACAAAAAACAGTGGTAGAAAGGACAGACCCAATTCTTATTCCTTAAAATCTATAGTCTGATGGGAAGAGATATTTTAAATGGATAGTTACGAGTTGGTTTTGTGATAATGTTACAGACTTTTGATCTGAGATTGGATTTTCCCCTCCAGTCTGTTACTACTGCTTAATGGATGTTGGCAGAAGACGTGAACTTCTGGGCCAGAGACAAAGCCTTTATCGCCCACAGCACAGCAGACAGCTGAGGTCAGTTCCCTTTGCTGTCAGCTCCCTACATGGTGATAAAATGGACACGACGGACGGATGCTGTGCACAGTGGTGTACATTGTTGCTGAGGAACACAGAGTTTAAGAAATCCACTGCTCTTACAGCAAGTACTAAGCAAGCCTGCTCCTTGCCTAGGGAGCAGAGTTCCGTCTCTCAAGGTTACCAGCTGCACAGACAACCTGAGAAATGGCCCAGCCAAAAGCACAGCCAAGGCCCCGCAGCCTGGCGCTCCCCGCAAGGTGCTCACTGTCCAACAGAGACGTTAAGGATGAAAACCCAGTGCCCTAATCCCGTCAGTTCAATATCCTATTTTTCTTTTTTGGTTTTATTTTTGTACAATCTATGTTCATATTCACTTTTCAGAGTTTTAAACATGGCATGTGTTAATGTTCTGCTTGACTCACTGAACTTTATATCATAAACAGTCCCATGTTTCTGTAGAATTTTCACACAGCTCTGCACACCTCGTTGTGTTTCTGGATTATAAAAGTAGACATTTATGTTGTTTACACTTTTGTCCTTAGCTTATCTTTCTGAAAAGCAAGGTCAAGCCCTAAGCCCAGCAGAGTGGCACACATCCCCTTGCAGATCTGCCAAATGCCATCCTGTCGTCTGGTGACTTCATCCCGGGTCGATCAGCACTCCTGGAGCTTTCAGCTACCTTCTGTTCATGCATCTCACCCAGCAGATAACTTCAGTTATCCTGCCTCTGTGTACAGGAGGCTTCATTCCAAAAGAAAAGATCGAGAGTAAGTGATAACATTGGAGAAGGCAATGGTACCCCACTCCAGTACTCTTGCCTGGAAAATCCCATGGGCGGAGGAATCTGGCAGACTGTGGTCCATGGGGTCGCCAAGAGTTGGACACGACTGAGCGACATCACTTTCACTTTTCACTTTCATGCATTGGAGAAGGAAATGGCAACCCACTCCAGTGTTCTTGCCTGGAGAATCCCAGGGACAGAGGAGGCTGGTAGGAGGCCATCTATGGGGTCGCACAGAGTCGGACACGACTGAAGTGACTTAGCAGCAGCAGCAGCAGCAAGTGATAACACAGCCAGAGAAGAGACACCTTTTTTGATATTTATTTTTCCTCATGGCTGAGTCAGCCCTTTGTCTGGGCACTCGGGCTCCCTAGCTGAGGCACGCGGGCTCAGTTGCTCCATGGCAAGTGGGGTTTTAGTTTCTTCAACAGGGGTTGAGCCCACATACCCTGCACTAGAAGGTGGATTCTCAAGCACCAGGCCACAGGGAAGTCCAGAAGACACTCTTTACTCTTGCACTCAGAGTCCCAGTAGGGAGGCTTGGCAGGCCCAGATGCATCTCTGGACTGTGAACGCCACAGCTGTGCATGGTGACCTGTGGGGTTGGTTGAAATCTTACTGCAAGAGTCTTCATCAGTTTTTCCATCTCTAAAATCTATAGTTCTCACCAACATATTAATATATTTTTCTCTTAAACGGTTGTCTATTTTATACAAGACTGATTTTTCTCAGGGTTCTAGCAGAAAACAAGATGAGTAGGATATTTTTAAACTACAATATATAACACGCTGCTGCTGTTAAGTTGCTTCAGTCACGTCCAACTCTGTGTGACCCCATGGACAGCAGCCCACCAGGCTCCTCTGTCCACAGGGTTCTCTAGGCAAGAATGCTGGAGTGGGTTGCCATTTCCTTCTCCAAATATATAACATAAGCTAGGCTTACTAAGAGGGTCTGTTGATGAGTGTGGACAGGGAACAGAGAAACCACAAGGGAAGTGGAGCTTACCTCTGCCCTTGAGACCAGGAAGCACTTGCCAGCTCTGAGCTCAGAGCCCGGGGGAGAGGTCAGCATGACCAGCACGGCTGGCCGAAGGGCCGTGGCTCCCCTCCTCGCTTCTTGCCTCCCCCAGGATTCCCACGGGCTGAACCCAACAGGAAACTAGAGGGCAAGGGCACTGTGTGGTCCCCTCTCTCTGTCTTCCACCAGTCGGGGTGGAAGGACAAAGGAAGACACCTGGGACAAAATCTTAGGGAACAGACCTTAAGCTTCTCAGAGGACAGATCATAGTCTAAGTCCCCGCCTGCTAGGGTTAGACAGGAACACTGAACCGCTGCTTATTTGTAAGTGGCAGTGACGACAGAATGGCTAGAACGAGGCTGAGGTCACTCTAGGAAAACCAGCCCCCAAAGGAGAAGGGATCCTAGAAGAGGCGACCTTGCTGAGTAGGTGGCAGGCGGTGTGGGAAACCGGAGGTGCTTTCCCTGGAGGTCCCCAGCGCTCTTCACCTGATGGCCTGGCCTCCACCTCAGCAGCTGCTGCCAGGAGGAAGGTCACGGTGGCTGCTCAGGTCAAGTCCATCTCTCCACCTGCCCTTGCTCTGCCCCTCTTAGCCTGCAGTCCTGAAAACACCTTTCTCTCCTCTCCTTTGCAACAGCCAATAAGGAGGCCCCAAACCACCCCAAACGGGGCCCAGAATCTGTTGCCCAGTCTGCCTCCCAGCTGGGCCACCTGGAGAGGAACAAGAGCAGAGCAGAGAGCACCGCCCCCCACACCCGCCCCTGGAGCGGCGGTCCCTGGCTTCCCACTCTTATTTAACTGATTCTTCAGGCAAGAGTAGACAGGAGGCGGGCTGCAGGCAGCTTCTCCTGCAAGTAGGAGGTTGGCCTTGAGAAGGAGCCCCAGTGGCTGGTGAGGAGTGATGGTTCCCCCTTCGCTGTAGGCTCTGCAGGTGTGTACCTGTGCCACCAGGATGGAGAGGGAAGGCAAGCTGGGAGGAGAGGCAGGAACCCAAGACCAATGCTCAGGTCTTGGTCAACAACGCCACTGGCTTATGCACGTTCTGTGACTGCGTGGCTTAGAGGCACACACTGCAATTTTCCCTAAATGTGCTTTCAGTGGTGCCCAACTACAGAAAGTGTGTGGGGTGAAGAGGAGCAGTGGGGGGATTCCCAAGGCACTGGCCCCATGCCCGCGTCTACAGCTTGTGGCTGGATGGCATGAAGGCCTGCTCTTGCTCACCTTTGAGGAAGGAACCCTCATTACTAACCTCCTTTCTAAACCAAGGCATGATTGACATGCGAAAAGTGGTACGTATTTAACGTGAACAGCTTGATGAGCGGTGTAAGCACACGTCCATGACTGTCTCCACCATCTGCATCACTGCATACCTGTCATCCCTTAAAGTGTCCCCTGTCCTGCTGTTATCATTGCCTTTGTTAGATGACACTGCCTGATACTTGGCCAAGTAGCTGAAACACTGCCTGATGGGATGTTCATGTCCAAATAAACTTCTTTATATCATTAAAAAGATTAAGAAAATTACAAACTTCTGATATCTTGAATTCAGCCTTGATTAAAATCAGGGTGAGTTTTGATGCCTCAGACTTCAATTACAGGGACCTTAGAGGAAGCAATTGCTTTAAGGTTGTCAAGTGCTTGAGTAACCATTAGCCTCTGCTTAGAAAGTTAAGTCTAGAAAATATTTGCATATCCTTTACAATAAATTAAAGTTAAATTTACGCTTAGTAATATTTTATATATTTATTTAAAAATGAGTTTATCAGTCTGTTTAGTAGGACAAACTCTTTTAGATAATATTGAAGGGCTTTTGTTAATTGTTCTTCCTTGAGATGATGGGTATTTATTACAGGGAATGGTATTTATCAGAGGGTTTTGTTGTAGAAAACTATCATGTCCACTTCAGGTTGCGATCTGTTTGCCACAAAGGTTTGGTCTCACCCCTGACTGTGCAGTGACCTGGCTGGTGGATTCAGTGACCAAAGTGCCGAAGGACTGTAGAGACCCTTATGGGGCTATCACCTTACCTGCGGGCTTGCTTTCTAGCAACAGTGTTTTATAAGCGTAATACAGTAGCCACAGTGCACCATCTTTAAAATACAAAGTTGAATCTCAGTTTTCCTCAACAGAATAGCATGTATGTACATTTAAATATCAATACCATTTAAAATCAATCAGGCTCCTCCCTCCATGGGATTCTCCAGGCAACAGGACTGGAGTGGGTTGCCATTTCCTTCTCCAGGGGATCTTCCTGACCTAGGGACTGAACCCAGGTCTCCCACATTCCAGGCAGACAGTTTAACCTCTGAGCCACCAGGGAAGCCCAGTAGAAAAACTCGTATTATTTATTACACCACCTTTGCATTTTTACTTTAGGTCTATATCAACATGTAGGATCCAGTGTACATGCCCATGGACTGTTAAATGTTGACCTTTTCCTCTTAAATATTCCACTTTTGTCTGGAATTTCATTCATAATATGCTAGAACCATATGGTACTTCAGCAAACCCTAACATATTATCTTAAACCACAAATTGTTATTTTCTCAATAAAATTAAGTGTTACTAAATAGTGTCTTTGGTATTGAATGACAATTAGCACCCTTCTGCCCCCAAACTCTGACACTTTGCTTTCTGATATCAAGAGCAAACTTTGCTGAGATTACTGTTTCACTCACCAAAAGTATCATGAGAATACTCGGGGGAGTGTTTTTTTTTCTTAATTTTGCTTTCATAAAGGAAATGAAAGAAATGTGGAGGCTGAAACAGTTCAGTCGGGTGTCTCAGCGCTGGGTATGAATTTGGTTGCATTCTAGGCAAGTTGATTACATTTTGTATCTTCTTTTGTTTTATTCATGCTAAGATGTCTTATGCTTTTACAAGGAGGATTTGTTATACTGAACTGCAAAGTGAAAATAAATTGCAGACCTACTCACCCTTAAAACAGCAGACTGTTTCCAGTGCATTAGTGCCCAAGGACCGCCTGGTACACCTTTCATGATTCTTCTTACTGAAAAGTTGACTTTGCAGTAACCCTTGCCCCTCTCTCCCACCCTGCTTCTGCACCGCCGTCTCCCCACAGGGGTCGGCACTGCCGTCATAGCAGGCGCAGCCCGCTGCCTGTGGGCGCGCTGACACCCTCACCACGTCCGGACGTCAGCACGTCTCCAGAAGCGCCTGCTACAGGCTCGTATTCGTCACATGTTCTTCTGGACACACTTTTCTCCCTTTTCCTGGATGCTCCACCCCCCTCCTCTGGTCCCTCGTGAGTTCACTGCTCTCCATACTGAGCGTGTCCCAGCGGAGGCTGACCGACACCCCAGAGGCTGTGGGGCAGGAGGGCAAGCCGGCTATGAGAGCAGCCTCGCGGCCCCTGCGTTCTGAGAGCCTAGACCTCCTGATGCCCCGAGGTGATGCTGTCCTGGCCTCACTGTCGGACCTAAACAGACCGTGAACTCCTGCTCTGCCTCCAGCGCCGCATGGATGACCCCTCCTCGGGCTCGGCTTCCGTCCTGTGGGGAGCTACAGTGAAGTCATGTTTGAAATTGAAGACTGTAATTGTATTCGAAAACAGCATAGAGACATCGCTAGTGTTTGTGAATATTGTTGAAGCTTTTAGACACTAATGAGGAACTTCAGCCGCTGTTTTGCAGTTTTTCTTGCTCACTTCTTTTTAAAGGAGACATTGCTCATTCTTGTATAGGCTGCCCCCATCCTATCTGTACTCCTCTACAAAATCCTGAGACCATCGATTACCTGCTCATCTTTCCATTTCTGAACTTCTAATATATTTATAGTACTGAACAACTTGATACTCTTTCAAAAATTTCAAATATATTTGTTGTTTGGCTGCTTAATGATGCAACAATATACTAAAAGTCATAAATTTTCTCTTATGTCCCACAGTGTCCACTCTCAGATCCAGGCAGTGATACAGTGGATTTTTGGATGGCCACAAAGAAACAGACTGATTTTTCCTTCTAGTGGGAGTGTTCCCTAGTCTACTTATTTGTTGCCATCAATTCATTTATTTATTAGTGCACTTGTTCATGCAATAAACATTCATTAAGTGCCTCCTGTGTGACCAAAACTGTCTACTTGAATTAGTCCCCGGGGCTCATATCATTTAATGAGTAAGAAATATAAAGGTCTTTTGTGTTGCAAAAGAAAGCCTGACTAGAGCACAGAAGAAATATAAAAAGGAAGCTGTTAATTCTGCCCGTGGGAAGAAGAATGGTTCTATGGGAGTATCACAGAAACTGTAGCTGAAGCTTACAGGCATGCATGTTTTCTCCAGCATGCAGGAAATGTGGGCAGTCTCAGATCATGGAGCTGCTCCTGTGATCACCAGGAGTTAAGATTCAGCCTGTGAGCAAGTAGAGGGGGCGCATAATCAGACTGATTAAGAAGAAACAAGGATGATGCACAGGGGGATGAATGCTACTCTGGGAGGGATGAAGGATGAAAACCAAGCAAGAGGGAACTGCAAAGTCAGTCTTGAATGAACCCAAAGTACCTACAGGACACAGATGTGGGGATGTTTAGAGCAGTGACTTGAAGAGAGGCCTGAAGGCCAGCTCACGAGTACACACACGAGAGGATGAGACAGTGAAGAGGAGGTCCAAAGAAGGAAAACAGAGGGAAAGAAGGAAAAAGAGAGGGGAAACGAGGGTAGAAAAGAAGGGAAAAGATAAGAGGAGAAATAGGACAGAAACATTAAAGAAACCATTTAAGAACTTTTGTTTTATTTTATTTTACAAGGGGCAATAAGAAGGAAATACCAGAGAAAAAGGAGGAGGAAGGAATGTATGGCCAACTGTGAGTCAGAATGTCTGAAATTTTAACGCAGACGTCCTTGACTTTGCAGTTGCAGAAAGTCGGCCCATGCTAATCAGGATACAGGGGTCACGGGAGTGGAGAGGGAACGGCGCTCCCATGCTCTAGCTTCACTGGCACCCCTCTGGACCATGAGGACCAGTTGGAGCAAGAGGCACGGAAGCCAGCAGAAGGGCTCCAAGAGAAAGGTGAGGCAGGGATCAAAGCCACAGGCTGCGTGGGGTCAGCAAGCTCACAGGGGCTGGGAAGGGGCATCAGGCGTGAGCTCAGCGCTGCCGCAGGGCTCTGGTCCCCTCAGCCGCTGCTTGTGAAGCTGTCTTTACCAACAGATTCTGCCTAATCAAGGGACCGTCCGATGAAGAGCCTCCCCACAGGGACTGAGGCTGTCACCTGTGGTTCCTGGACCTGGACCTGTGGCCCCTTGGGTGGGTTCTGTTGCCATTTGTGACTGAGTAGAGTCTGGGTGCAATAAATCACCTAGGTCAGCTGTCTACCTAGAAAAATGTGATTGGGTGATGGAAATGTAGGGAATTTCCCCCTAAACCAGTGAAGGGACTTGGTTTGAAAAGGAAGGTAAGGGCAGTAAAGTAAAGTAAAAGGACATAGGGGTGGAGGGAGGGTAGAAACCAGGATGCAGAGAAACGTTTATCTGCTTGTTATTTTGTTTTTTAAACCATGGAAAGAAGAAGCTTGGAATAATCTCTTATTGTCCTTAAAAGTCTGAAGTCTGTAGAAATTCGAAGTCTTGACTGTATAGTATAGTCGCTGAAATGGCTGTAAGGTTCTTGGTAATGAGGCGGATGAACAGCTCAGGAATCTGGGTAAGATGGCATGGTAGGAGATGGAAGACATGACACCCCAGCTGTTACTTGGGAATTAGCAGCATTCAGAAGAGGTCCCCGATATTACACTAGATTTTATTGAAATATTTCATATTGCAAGGTCATTTTGAGATGAAAGTGAAGTTAAAATGAATTAGAATTTCAAGAATAAATTAGAATGATTTAGAGTTAGAATTAAATTAAATTAGAATGAATTAGAATTTCAAGAATGAATTAGAATGAAACAGAATTCATTAGAATGAATTTTCATTGTTTCTGGGGGCTTGCCAAGTGGTAAAGAATCCACCAGCTATGCAAGAGACATAGGAGACCCAGGTTTGATCCCTGGGTCAGGAAGATCCCCTTGACAAGTGAATGGCAACCCGCTCCAGTACACCTACCTGGGAATCCCATGGATAGAGGAGCCTGGAGGCTACAGTCCGTGGGGCTGCAAAAGAGCTGGACAGAACTGAGGGACTGAACAGCAAGAACTGGTTCTGGAGAACCCTGGTTTCTGTAGCCTAACACCCCGATTCCCTACCACAGTCCCCTGTCTCAGGACGCATTCCAAAAATGCCTTTACTGAACCAAGGAATCTGGCGGGATCTTTACAGCTCCTCCCAGCATCAACATCTGTGACCGCATGGGTCATGTACCATTTAGCGCAGACATGGCCGGGGCTCCGGGTGCATGGAGTCTGTCATGGACAACCCATAGAATGTCATGTTTCACAGTTCCTTGTTTCCTTAGCTTTGTTTTAAAGTCTATTGAGTTCTACACTTGCAGAAATAATGAACAATGATGGGATGAAACTTTTAAACTATAAAACTGTAAATTGATTGATACGAAGATCTCTCTTGACCACATCTAAATCCACTTCCCTGTTCAGACAAAAGGAGGCCCATGTTTTCAGTTCATTCTCCGCTTTCACATCGGTGTACATACAGGTATCTATACAAACATATTTCTGGTAGTTGAGGTTTTTAAAACAAACATGTTCATGCCATATATATCTTTCTATATTTTTTGCATATAATTATATGAAAGAGTTATTCCTATAATGGTTGACCATCAGCAGCTCTCACCCCAAGAGGCCCCCAGGAAGATGCATGGACTTCTTAGGACCTCAGAATGGGACCTTGTGTTCTGTTGGGTCACTGCAGAGCAGCCTGGGTTGAGATGAGGCCACTCAATGGGTCCTGACGTGTGTATGTGTGTGTATGTGGTGTGTGTTTTGAGGTGGGGGGTGTCCTCATGAGATGAAGTTAGAACACAGACACGTGGGAGAAGGGCTTGTGATGTCAGAAGCAGAAATGGGGTGATAAAGCCACAGGATACAGAGATGGAACCCAGGAAGCTAGAAAGGCTGGAAGTGACCATGCCCAGACCCTGCAGAAGGCTGCAGGCCTGAGAGTGAGCGCCTCTTATCCCACCCCCTCACCTGGCATTTCGTGGTGTGTAGCAGGAAATGCAGACCCTGCCTGGAGAGGGGTGGAGGTGGGGCCTGTGCTTGCTGAAGTCCAGGATCATCACTGGCTAGCCCCTCTCTGCACCGATCCCGCTCTTCCCTGGGGAGGAAACGGGCCCAGGACCATCTACCCACGTGGCCCTGTCTTTGCAAACTGCCCCCTCATCCCACCCCCAGAACCTCCCAGGCCCCAGCCAGGAGCCACAGCCAGCATGCTGACTGCTGGGAGTGACTGCAGGTGCCCCGCCGCCCCCCTGGATCTGAGAGTAGCTGTCTGAGAGCTGAGCCCAGTCCCCCATGTGCACTGCATTTCACAGGGCTGCTGTCTGTAGCTGGGGTGACGCTAAGGAAGGCGACTGGAACTGAAAACCCTAGCCCAGGGGACACGTGGAGCCCAGGGGACTTTTTAAAGCACTTCTTGCCCAGAGGCCCCGCCATCTTTCGGGTGCAGTAGCCTTGGCTTCTCTGAAAAAGGGCCCTCCTGTACCTGGAGATTGATTGCTCGTGCAGAGGGGCAAGAAGTACCCCAGGAACATCGTGGCGACACACTCCTGCCACGCCCTCCCAGCTCCCTCAGACCCTGACGCTGCAGACTGGGGGCTCAGGCTCCAGGGCTGTGACTCCAGACCAGGCCACCGTGGCCTGAGGGGAATAGAGTCAACACTTTTTTCTCTTCCTTTGTTTTTGTTTGTATCCAATAATTTGAACTGGAGTGTATCCTGAAATGTGGTGTTGGAGAAGACTCTTGAGAGTCCCTTGGACTACAAGGAGATCCAACTAGTCCATTCTGAAGGAGATCAACCCTGGGATTTCTTTGGAAGGAATGATGCTGAAGCTGAAGCTGCAGTATTTTGGCCGCCTCATGGGAAGAGTTGACTCATTGGAAAAGACTCTGATGCTGGTAGGGATTGGGGGCAGGAGGAGAAGGGGACGACAGAGGATGAGATGGCTGGATGGCATTGACTCGATGGATGTGAGTCTGAGTGAACTCTGGGAGATGGTGATGGACAGGGAGGCCTGGTGTGCTGCAATTCATGGGGTCGCAAAGAGTCGGACATGACTGAGTGACTGAACTGAACTGTATCCTGAGGGACAAAAGTCCGTGGGGGTCACAGAGTTGGCACAGCTGAACACCTGAGCCCATACGGGTGAATGGCAGCACTGTGTGGCTTTTCCTTCCCTTTTCGATCCACAGCAACTCGAGTCATTTGTATGTAGATGTGCTTACATCCCTTTTCAGGCTCCGTTCCCACGTAGGTTGTTGGAAGTGTTGATGGGGATGGCTTGTGTTAAGGTATGGGTCCTTGTGGTTTGTTTCACAAGTGGTGGTGTGATATGTTAGTCTGGAACAGCTCATTTCTGCCTCCCCCAACACCTTTTGTTTTTGGTGATCCTAAGTTTCTCTCTGGAGCTTGTGAGGTTGTTTCTGTTTGGTAAAGAAGCTCATTTCTGTCCGTTTTTCGATTTAACTGGATGCGATACCCTATCACCCTTGTCTCTCCCTGTCTCCCTCGCTTCCCTTAGTGGGACCTTCTCTGCTTCTCCCTGGTAGCTTGACTTGGCACGGTTCCCTCCCCCTTTACCGCTGAGCAGTATTGCCCCATCTTTATCCATCCAGCAGTCCCTCTACGCTTAGGTGGTTCTGTGTCTTGGCTACGGTAGCTAAGTAGTGCAGCTGTGATCACATCAAGGAGATCCAACTAGTCCATTCTGAAGGAGATCAACCCTGGGATTTCTTTGGAAGGAATGATGCTGAAGCTGAAGCTGCAGTATTTTGGCCGCCTCATGGGAAGAGTTGACTCATTGGAAAAGACTCTGATGCTGGTAGGGATTGGGGGCAGGAGGAGAAGGGGACGACAGAGGATGAGATGGCTGGATGGCATTGACTCGATGGATGTGAGTCTGAGTGAACTCTGGGAGATGGTGATGGACAGGGAGGCCTGGTGTGCTGCAATTCATGGGGTCGCAAAGAGTCGGACATGACTGAGTGACTGAACTGAACTGTATCCTGAGGGACAAAAGTCCGTGGGGGTCACAGAGTTGGCACAGCTGAACACCTGAGCCCATACGGGTGAATGGCAGCACTGTGTGGCTTTTCCTTCCCTTTTCGATCCACAGCAACTCGAGTCATTTGTATGTAGATGTGCTTACATCCCTTTTCAGGCTCCGTTCCCACGTAGGTTGTTGGAAGTGTTGATGGGGATGGCTTGTGTTAAGGTATGGGTCCTTGTGGTTTGTTTCACAAGTGGTGGTGTGATATGTTAGTCTGGAACAGCTCATTTCTGCCTCCCCCAACACCTTTTGTTTTTGGTGATCCTAAGTTTCTCTCTGGAGCTTGTGAGGTTGTTTCTGTTTGGTAAAGAAGCTCATTTCTGTCCGTTTTTCGATTTAACTGGATGCGATACCCTATCACCCTTGTCTCTCCCTGTCTCCCTCGCTTCCCTTAGTGGGACCTTCTCTGCTTCTCCCTGGTAGCTTGACTTGGCACGGTTCCCTCCCCCTTTACCGCTGAGCAGTATTGCCCCATCTTTATCCATCCAGCAGTCCCTCTACGCTTAGGTGGTTCTGTGTCTTGGCTACGGTAGCTAAGTAGTGCAGCTGTGTCACAGGGCTACCCTTGTGTTTAAAAATGCTGGTTGTGTCCAGGTCTCTGCCCAGGCTTGGGACCACTGGGTTCCAAGGTACTTTTGTGTTTAGCTTTTTGAAGAGCCTCCATACTCTTCTCTCTACTGGATGCGCAGTCTCAATAACGGTGCCAGAGGGCTCCCTTCTCTGTACACCCTCTCCAGCGTTAATTGTTGGAGATGTTTGGAGATGGCCATTGTGACCCGTGTGAGGTGATACCTCACTGAACTTTGATTTGCTTTTCTCCAATAATCAGCGACACTGAGCATCTTTCCATGTGCCTAATGACAATCTGTATGATTCCATCACAGAAATGTCCTTTTTTGATCTTAGGCACATATTTTTCTTGGGTTCTTTGTATTTTTGATATTGAGCTGCACAAACTGACTGTGTTTTTGGTAGATGAATTCCTTATGGGTGTCTTTGTTTACAACTATTTTTTCCCGTTCTGGAGTAGGTTGCCATTTCCTTCTCCAGTGGTGGTGGTGGGGTGGTTACACTGCCTGCCGTATTATGCCAGCTCCCTGAGCCCCACAACAACTGAGCCTTGGGACCTAAGCCTGCTCAACCTCCAGAAACTGTGACACCAGCCCAGGTCACCAGGGACTGAAGGGCAAAGAGTTAGCTTTTGTTTTTGCCTTCTTTCTTTTTTTGTTGAGAGTGGGTTTAATTCTATAATTTTCACTGGAGTATATAGGGGAATTACAATGTTGCTGGTGAGTGTTTTCTTTCTTTTTAATCGGTGGCAACCAGATTCACTTAGATTTATATGTTTGTTTTTTTTTTTGGTTTTCCCCATGGAGGTTATAACAGAGTGTAGGGTTTAGGGGTTAGGGTTTAGGGGTTAGGGTTTAGGGTTTCGGGGTTAGGGGTTAGGGGTTAGGGGTTCGGGTTAGGGTTCGGGTTTAGGGTTTAGGGTTTAGGGTTTAGGGTTAGGGTTCGGGTTTAGGGTTTAGGGTTTAGGGTTTAGGGTTTAGGGTTAGGGTTTAGGGTTTAGGGT
>SJYC01115121.1:0-25848 GCA_006408675.1 Madoqua kirkii | reverse complement strand
CCCCACCCTCCTGCACTTGCCCGCCAATCGCCTCCATAGAGATGCTGGGAGCCCAAGCGAGGGCGACTGCTCCGCTGGGAAAGGGCTCTCCTCCCAGAGCTGAGCACTTGGTCCTGGCAGACGCCCCAAGATTGTTGTGAGGAGTCTAGCCAGTTGGTGAGCGCTGTAATCTGAACCAGCTGTGTCCAGACTGAGGCCCCATTTGCATTGTTTAACATACTTAGAAAATGAAGTGTTCATTTTTAACATTCCTCCTCCAATTGGTTTAATGCTGAATTACTGAAGAGGGCTAAGCAAAACCAGGTGCTTTCTCTGTAGGCTCTCCAGTGGCTCGGAGGACCCAAGCTCTCCCCTTGTTCCTCTCCACGCCTCGGCTCGGCCCCCCTGGAATAAAAGTCTCGGCGAGCCCCACAGGCCCAGAGGAGGCCGAAGTTCAGGAACTGCTCCTCGGGGGTCCCTCGGGCGCTGAGAGCTCTTCCTCTTTTTCCCCAACAGCTGCTTCTCCTGCCCACGCATCTTGGACATGCCAGGATTCAAAAGGTACGTTCTCTGCTCCGGGCTTTTTTTTTTCCTCCAGGGTCTGGAAACTTTACTCAAAACCCGATGGGTGGAAAATGGCTATGGCCGTGATTCAGGCTGTGTCAGGATATTGGAAAAGGCATTAGCTAGTGATGCAATGATATTGTTAATTATAAAAAGCTGCGCCTCTGTAATTTCCATCTTGAAGTCTTCTTTTGGGAGTGGGTATTTTATAAGACAGTTTCAGAAGCCAGCATCCGACAGAGGACAGCAAAAAACTCAGAGCTTGATTTTCCTCTTTCTTTTCCGAAAGGGCCGCAGATTTGTGTGCCTTTTTTTTCTTCTTTTTTTTTTAATTTAAAAAAGAAAAAAAAATTTTTGTCTTAATTTGAGAGATCAGTTACTAGTTCACTAGCAATTATTTTGCTGCATCGGTTGTTGGACCAGCGAACAAGCTAGCTGCACCTCCCAGGGCTGGATTTGCTCTATGTCTGTGTGGGATTCACAAAGGGCATGCGACCCAGAAGTCTCGAGCCAATGACAAGTGCGGACTGCAGACAGAAACGCATGTAAGCAAACATTTTGATATTCTTTAAGGAAATTGCAGTTCTAGTCAAGTGATCCTTCAGCCCTGAAGAACTTTATCTGGATTACATCTGCAGTTTTTATCCAGGGAACTCTTGAGAACCTAACTGCTTTAGACAGATTGTGTGTGTGTGTGTGTATGTGTGTGTGTATGTGAACGTACTGCTTTAGACAGATTGTGTGTGTGTGTGTGTGTGAACGTACTGCTTTAGACAGATTGTGTGTGTGTGTGTGTATGTGTGTGTGTGTGTGTGTGTATGTGTGTGTGTGTGTGTGTGTGTGTTGAAAACGGAGCTGTAATCCTGTCATCCTGGATTGGGGACCAGAACTTCTCTGACAGACAGTCCTGAGATTTGAGATTCGGTTGGTCCCTCTTGACTTTCTTTCTAGTTGAGGATGGAACCAAAATAGGTGGACCCACCTGTTTGTGAAATTCCCAGGGACCCGTTATGATCATCAGAGGATCCCCAGGGTTCCTGTGTTTAATTTATCTTGGAATTTTCTGGAGTTTTTCATGACAAACATAACTGTTTGTGACACTGTCAGAGCAGGGATGCTTGGATGTTATTTCATTTTTGGAAAACTGTCTCAATTAGCCTGGAGCTTGCTTGGCCCCCAGGCCCCAGCTGGGGCTCTTCCAGGAGGCTGGGCTTGGGGCGGGATCTCTCAGGGGAGACCTGTCCTGGGACTGCCCTCTGGCCAAAGGGAACGGGGGAGTCGGGGGCAGGGGAGCCGTGGGGTTAGCGTGGCTCTTCTGCTCGGTCTTGAAGTCCACTGTGTGCAGCCAGCCTGTTCTGTCTCCAGCAAAAAGGAGACAGGGTTTTATAACCAACTGAAAGGAAACTTCATGTGAAGAAACAGGAAAACATTGAAATTCATAATATACAGCCTGGAAAAAAAATTTGTTATTGTTCTTTCATTCCTTCCAGATATAAATCTGGCCTTTGCAAATATCAAAAAGCCCTGGGATTTGGCTCTGCGCTTTATAAGATCAGAGCTGTCTCCAGCGTTCTAGAACCTGTCTTGTGCAGGCGCTCAGACGAAAGGAAAGCTTGTGGATTCTTAGGGTCATTATTCTTCAGATTGAGGGTTAGATGAAGGGAGTGGGCTTGCCTCTCCTAGCATCACATCAGGGTCCTGTTTCCTCTGAACCTCACCTTAATTCTGGGGCTCTCCAAGTAGCCCAGTGTTGCTGGTTCCTATGAACCTTGTGTCGTGGATTGAGTGGCTTTGTAGTCTTTTGAACTCTCTTTTTCTAAAGGGAGGGATTGTAAAGTGAAGATATATATTGATAGTAACAGGTCACTAAATTCAAGCAGGTCCCAGGTCCACTGCTTTACTGAAGAAGCCTTTGAGGTCACCTCTTTGAGGAAGTCTTCTCTGACCTTCTCTAGCCCCAGCCTGGATCTCCTGTTGCTTATTGGGTGTTTCTGTCCATGCCCTAACCAAAGTGTCTAGACATTATTGTTTCAGGTGGCCCCTCAACCCACTTTCCAGAGCAGCATCTGTGTCGTAGTTTTCCAGTTTTTCTGCCTGCAAGTAGTGGTTGCTCAGATAAACCCTCTATTGAACTCAGTAATAATAGCACCAAATAAAGCTCTG
Source organism: Madoqua kirkii (assembly GCA_006408675.1). Taxonomy (NCBI): domain Eukaryota; kingdom Metazoa; phylum Chordata; class Mammalia; order Artiodactyla; family Bovidae; genus Madoqua; species Madoqua kirkii. The sequence continues at coordinate 23,142 of SJYC01115121.1, read as the reverse complement.
TATTTGCATAGATTATTTTAAAAACCATTTAAACAATTTTTAAGTGTCCAGTTCAATAGTGTTAAGTACATTCACACTGTTGTGCAATCAATCTCCAGAACTCTTTCCATCTTGCAAAGCTGAAATTCTGTACCCACAAACAACAACTCCCTAATCCTTCCTCCCTCCAGCCCCTGACGCCCACCATTCTGCTTTCTGTCTATGATTTTGATTCTCTCGGTCCCTCATATAAATGGAATCAAACGGTATTTGTCTTTCTGTGATTGGCTTGCTTCACCTAGCATGAGATCCTTGAGATTCATCTATATTGTCGCACTTGTCAGAATTTCTTTCCTTTTTAAGGCTGAGAGTATTCCGTTTAGGTGTGTAACACATTGTTTATTCATCCAGTGATGGACACTTGAGTTGCTTCCAGCTTTTGGCTGTTGTGAATAATGCTGCTGTGAACAGGGATGTACAAAGTCTCTTTGAGATTCTGTTTTCAGTTCTTCTGTATGTATACCCAGACGTGGGATTGCTGGATCAGATAGTGTTCCATTTTTTATTTTTTGAGAAACCTCTAGACTGCTTTCCCAGTGGTTGCATCAGCGTACCTTCTCAGCAACAGTGCACACGTGCTCCAGTTTCTCCACAGCCTTACTAGCTTTGAGCTTCTTTGGTTATAGCCACTGATGGATATAAAGTAGATACGCAGTTTCTTGGCACCTCCTTCTAAGTGTCCACTGTGTTCCTTTTTCTTGGGGCTGCCTGGGTCCCCATGTCCTGTCCTCCATCTGAATCTGTGTGAAGTGCACTCTGGGAGCAGGTGTGTTCCCTGTGACACCTCCATTCCGTGGAATTCACATGCTTCACGTTTGTACTTTCATCATCTGAGGGCACAACGGCTCCTTCACGAAGCAGTCATTTCAGAGTGAAGATGTTCAAAACTCAGGCAAGTCCCCTTGGGTCAGGAGTGAAGGTCAAGCAGTGGTGAATACATTATTAATATAGCGGTGGGTGTTAGATTTGTTCTTTGAAGCAGTCAAACTGTTTATTTTTAAAGTGAAGAGAGTTGCTCAGTGTGTCTGACTCTTTGCGACGCCATGGACTATATAGTCCATAGAATTCTCCAGGCCAGAATACTGGAGTGGGTAGCCTGTTCCTTCTCCAGCGGATCTTCCCGACCCATGTATCAGACCGGGGTCTCCTGCATTGCAGGTGAGTTCTTTACCAACTGAGCTATCAGGGAAGCTCTGATTTTTTTTTTAATGCCACCTGAAGTCATACACCATGGCCAAAAACAAAAACAAAAACAAAAACCCAAGGTCCTAGTGTATAGCACAGGGAGCTATATTCAATATCTGGTGATAAAATATAATCAAAAACAATATGAAAAACATGTATATGTATAATTGAATCACTTTGCTATACTGCAGAAATTAACACAATGTTGTAAATCAATCATGTCATTAAAATTTTTTTCAATTGTTTAAAAAATGCCATCTAACACATTATGTTGTATTATATGTTGATGTGAAACCAATGGTAGGGGCTCAGTTCTCTTCCGGATGATTGGGATATCTGGATGTCCCTGGCTACTCTAGACCACGCCCCTCACCCTCCAAATACAAGCACAAGGTGAAGTCACCATTGTAAACACACAGGTAGCACAAGATGCATATATAACCCCAGACCCGGATGCTGAAAGTGTCTCGGGCATTTATGTCAACTTCTTACTTCCCACAGGATACTCACCGTGACCATTCTGGCTCTCTGTCTTCCAAGTCCTGGGAATGCACAGGTAAGATATTATTTTGTTACTTGTCATGAAGTAGGTTAAAAAACAGGCTGAGGGTATCCAGCCATGCATTTTAGAATCCTAGGATCATGTCGTTTATCTGAACCAAACTCTTCATTGTACAGAGGTTAAGGCTGGAGTTCAGGGAAGCTGAGACTCGCCCCAGCTGGTGCAGTTTATAAGTGGCAGGGTTGGGACCTTGGTGTCCTGATTTTCTATCCAAGACTCATAATCAGATCATGCTGCCTCATTGGTGTTCGCTGTGGGTGGGGGGGGAAGGGTCTTGAGTTATTGCAAGTGCTAAAAACTCAAGCATGTTCTAGTGTTTCTAAGCAGTGGTGTCTGTCTATTCTCCCCGTGTTGCCCGTGTGTGTGTATATGTCCTTCCTGGAGGAGGTGGGCAGAGGAAGGGTGACTTAGCTCCCAACCAGTGAAGACCTGGCTCTGGCCCAGACCCCTGGGAAGAGTGTGAAGGGGGATCTTAAGCTCCTGGGGGGCTATGTGGAGAAGCCTGTAGCATCCCTGACTTTCCAAAGTGATGTTTGTGTCAGCCCTTGAGAAAAGTGGGCAGATCCCTCCTAAGGAGCTCAGGGCAGCCTTTCTGCATCTCCAGCTCAGAAATGAGAGAAGCCCCACCTCTGAGCAGGGCTGAGGGGCCACGTAGTCAAGTGGAAATGCACGTGCATGTGCATGAACATATAGGAGACACAGCCCCTCTAACTGTTGGTTACAGCTGTGTATACCAGACCCTGAAATGGGACCAGCCAAACTCTCACTGAGCAGACGGATGCTCTCCCAAACTTTCAGGGTCTAGGAAGGAGATCTTAGAATTTCAGTTCACATTTGTTTTGATCACACTCTTTAAACGCTTTTTCAAAATTAAGAATTTTGAAGTCGATTTCATTGATGGTGGAAAGAATCTTGAGAAAAGTAGCAAAGATTAATTTTTTTGATGTGGGCCATTTTTTTAAAGTCTTTATTGGATTTGTTATTGTTTCTGTTTTATGTTTCTTTTTTTTCGGCCACAAGGTATATGGGAACTTGGCTCCCTGACCAGGAAATAAACCCGCACAGCCTGTCTTGGAAGGCAAGGCCCCAACCACTGGACTACCAGGGAGGTCCCACCAAAGACTTTCAGGCCTTGTAAAGGCCTTGGCAATCTCCAGTATAGCTCGGTGGTGACAGTTGACATCTAGATCCAGAGAGGGCCATGTTTATAATATAGTGTTTATTGAATTATAGGCACGTTAGGCACATTAACAGTTTAGTCTTTACAACCATTCAGATGTAAATACTATCATCCCCATTTTACAGATGAGAAAACTGAGGCATAGAAAAGTTATGCAGTGAGTAGCGGCTGGAGTGAGACTTGGAAGCCAATCAGTAGACTCGAACCCACACCTGCACTTAGCAAACAAAGGTTGAGACTTACCACATCTCCTGGGTTTCTGAACTTTATGGCACGGCCTCCTGGCTCATTCATTCCATTTCTTTTGCCTCAAGGCCCTAAGACACCTGAACCCACTCCCAGGAATGCAGCTGAGTCTCTCATCTTCACATATCAACCCATAGCTCAGGGAAGTTTAACTCCCCCAAACCATAGGGAAGGCCAGGGAAGAAGCCCTCGTATGCAAAACCACCTCCTTGACTTATTCCTGTAACATGTCAGCTCGAGAGGCTGATTGTTGAGCCCATGAGGTTTTTCTAAATGGATGAAGTTGTAACTCAAGTTGTATGTGAAGCCTGCAACCCTCGGGGGCTGTTGAGACTGGCTATCTCTGGAAGCATCTTTGTGTAATTGTCTTCCTGAGGTTAAAATGGAAGAATTTCCCCAATTCTGTTTCTCTTAGAAAACTGAATACATCACTGTATAGATTTATTTTATACACAGACCCTGTAATCAGGTACAAGATTCCAGAGGGGCCAAAGAACCCATGCTGGGCACTGGAAAGGAGTTAAATAGCCCCTAAAGAAAGAGAGTAGTTGCCCTTAAAGCAATAATATTCTCTCCCAGGAAGGGGTGAGTACAGGGCAAGCCTCGCTGGGCACATCAGATGTGATTAGTATTGCTCTTCATAACTAGAGCAGGAAAAAGCCCCAATAACCATGTGCTAAAAATGGGCATTTTGACACAGTGATGTGGGAGCTTAAAAAGTGATGCTAGGTGTAAAATGATTGTTAGAAAAAATACCTAAAAAGGGACCAAAAGGAGTTATAACACAGCTGTTGGTATTACAAATGCCTTGTCTCTTTACTCATTTCCTGTACTTTCAGTGATACAGTTAGAATACTTCTATAGTAAAAAAAAACAAAAAGTAAGTAAAATGACCTCTCCTTTTCTCTTCCTTCCTGCAGCAGCAATGCACTAACGGCTTTGACCTGGACCGCTCGTCAGGACAGTGTTTAGGTATGAGGCCCTGCAGGTCCTTCGCCGGGTGGGGGTGCCGCCGCAGCTCCAGCGTGGGGCCCTCTCTCTCTCGCTGTGGTTCAGTATTGGCAAGGCTGTATCAGCCTTGCCCACAGAAATGGGCAGAAACAGTGCCACGGGATGGCTGACATCAGTGACAGTCTTCCGCTGGTGACCTTCTTTGTGCCCAGCACTGGTAGGCCCTGTGCGACAGGGCGAAGATGAGGAAGACTCCATTGCCATCCTCAAGGAGCTCTCGATCTGCGTCACTTTCCCAGGACTGCCTTCACAAGTTGCCACAGACTTAGGGGCTTACACAGTACAACTGTATGATCTTACAGATGCACAGGTCAAAAGCCTGATGGGGGCTTCTGCCAGGCCAACCTGAGGTGTTGCCAGGCCTTGTTCCTTTCTGGAGACTTGAGGGAAGAATCCACTTTCCTGCTCATGCATGGTGCTGGCAGAATTCAGTTTCTTTTTCCTTTTATTTTGATTGCGATATAATTGACATACGGTAGCATCCAAGTTTAAGGTGTACAGTGTGTTGACTCAATCCACTTATGTATTCCAGTGTGCTGACCCTCATAGCTTAGAGCTCACACCTCCCTCCTGTCTCATAATTACCTTTTTTGTGTGTGGTGAGAACATTCAGGATTTATTTTCAGCATTTTTTGAGTATACAATATGGTTTTGTTCATAATACAATACTGTGCCTTAGTTCCTTAGAACGTATCTTCTAGCTAGAAGTTTGTACCATTTACATCTCCTCATCTCTCCTGCCCCCAAACCCCTGATGACAGCCATTCTACTCTCTGTTTCTCTAAGTTTGGCTTTTCTGGATTCTACATAGAAGTGACATCTTGTAGCATTTGTCTTTCTCTGCCTAAATTCATGTAGCATAATGCCCTCAAGGTCCATCCATGTTGTGGCAAATGGCAGCTTTTCCTTCTTCCTCATGACTGAATAATATTCATATGATTATTACTAATATTATATTCATATGATGATAATATTAATTGATAATAACATATCTATCTGTTATGAACTTTATCCATTGATGTGCATTTTGGATGTTTCCATAATTTGGCTATCCTGAATAAATGCTTCAATCAACATAGCAGTACAGATACCTCTTTAAGATTCTATTTTCATTTCCTTTGGCTATATACCCAAAGTTGGCATTGCTGGATGGTATGGTATTTCTAGTCCTAATTTTTGGAGGGGCCTCCACAGTTTTCCACAGTGGCTGCACTGATTTACATTCCGCAGAATTCCGTTTCTTGCGGCTGTAGGACTAATGGCCCTGTTTCCTTGCTGACTGTCAGCTGAAGGCCTCTCTCAGTTTCTAGAGGCCACCTTCTTCCTTGGCCTCTTTGCCAACAAGCTAAGTCCCTCACATGTTTCTATCACATCTCTTTCTGTTGCCTCATCTCACTGACCAATCCTTCTTCCTCTTCTTCCATTTTTAAGGATTTGTATGATTTCCCTGGGCCCACCCAGATAATCCCAGATAATCCTCTCATCTCAAGGTCTTCTGATTAGCTTTAAATCCATTCTGTGAGTGCATGCATGCTCAGTCACTCAGCTGTGTCTGACTCCTTGGAATTGCAGCTCTGTGAACTATAGCCCTCCAGGCTCTTCTATCCATGGAATTTTCCAGCCAAGAATACCGGAGTGGATTGCCATTTCCTCCTCCAGGGGATCCTTACCACCCAGGGATTGAACCCACATCTTCTACATCTCTTGCATGAACAGGCAGATTCTTTTACCTTTGAGCCACCTGGGAAACCCTTAAATTCACTCCATCCATGCCTAATTCCTCTTTGTCCTGTAACCTAATCTAGTCACAGGTTCCAAGTGAGTGAGTGAAAGTCGCTTAGTGGTGTCTCTTTGCGACCCCGTGGACTATACAGTCCATGGAATTCTCTAGACCAGAATACTGGAAGGGGTAACCTTTCCCTTCTCCAGGTTATCTTCCCAACCCAGGGATCAAACCCAGGTCTCCTGCCTTGCAGGCAGATTCTTTACCTGCTGAGCCAGCAGCAGGGACGCAGATTCCAAGGAGGACAATTAGGGCTCTTCTCCTAGCACGCCACCTAGTGGGGGTGGTCGAGCTAGGCGGAGCGAACTGTACAGAGTGGAACAAAGTCATTGCCAAGATGAGGTGATCTCCCCTGCAGATGCATGGGAGAGAGTGATGCCTTCTGTCTGCAGTCAATAAAGAAAGCCTTCATGGAGGGCACATTTGAGTCGGGTGTTGAAGGATGAATAAGATCCCGAGAAATAGCATCCCAAGTGGTAGGAACAGCATCAGCAAAGACCAGGGAGACAGTCGGAGTATAGCATAGCATACTGTGGACGAAGCATAGAGTATAGAAAAAGAATACAGCTCCCACCTTGGGATATATTTACCTTTTAAATTATATTTCTTTAGGCCAAATCATTTGTAATCTCTGAGCTTATGGTTGAAAAGAATGATGGGTGGTGAGGAACAAAACCATGATTTGGAAGCTCCAGGCTCTACTTTGACTTAAGGTGAAGGGGCATGAGGATGCGCCAGTGGACGCAGAGCAGGATGACAGCCGTCCTCCCTGGCCCCCCAGTTTTAATGGTGACTTCAGCCTTTCAGCTAGGAAATGGAGCTCCATGTTTCCCTTTCCTGAGGGGGTAGTTGACACGAGTCTCTCAGAGGAAGTGGCAGGGGTGAGCTGTCAGGATTCAGAGCCCGCCCCCACCCCGCCTCCAGTCCCATGGAGAACAGACCCCCCAAGGTTGGTGAGAAGCCCCAGTGTGTGGGGTCAGGTCAGCTGCTCCTGCTGGGAAGCCAGTCCAGGCCTCCTCTGTCCCCTGCCCAGCAAGGCTGATTTTCTAGAGAAACTACCCCCACCCCAAATCCCACCCCCAACTCCAGACACAACAAACACAGCACCAGCCTGGCTGGAAACGGGCTGTTTGCTGGCACCACGTGAGCTGACTCTCAAGTAAGTCTCCACTTTGCTAACAAGTAACTCACTCTTGGCCAAGCCTTGTCTTTCTGGACGCAAGGGCCTCATTCTCCCTGCCTAGCTGTTATTTGGAGAACTGAGTACAATGATGAGGCCCATCTCAGTGTTTCCTGAGTGTCGTATGGACACACAAGAGTACTTGAGATGCTTTTGGGTGATACATCCACAGAAAAACCCTCTTTATTTTAATAGTTTTATATTTTATTTTTACTCTTACCTTCTATTTTTCACAATTGATGGTGTTTTTTTTTTTCATTTACTGTCATGTAAAGATGAAAAACATATGCTCACTTGGGTTTACAATGTGGATTCATTTAGAGAAAAGTGTTAAGCATGTGGGGCTTCCCTGATGAGTCAATCAGTAAGGAATCTGCCTGCAGTATAGAAGATGCAGGAGATGTGGGTTCAATCCCTGGGTCAGGAAGATCCCCTGGAGGAGGAAATGGTAACCCACTCTGGTGTTCTTGCCTGGGACATCCTGTGGACGGAGGAGCTTGGCGGTTTACAGTCCGTGGGGTTGCAAAGAGTTGGACAGGACCACACACATGATGGATTGGTTAATTGGATCAAGTATATGGCAGTCCAGGCTGTGGCAGCTACAGCCCAGACATTGTGAAGGGGGTATTTGATGACCTGTCGATTTGATGCAATTCAGCTAATATTTGGGTAGTACCTGATGGTGATGAGCCAGGCACTGCCCTACGTATTTGGGAGCAGATGCTGGTAAATCATGGTTGGGGTCCTTCCCGGTGCTGTCAGTACAGAGCTGTGCTTCAGTTTGCACCGTGTGGCTGAGGGGCTGCTAACACCTGTCCTTTCTGTGGCCTTGCAGATGTTGACGAGTGCCGGACCATCCCTGAGGCCTGCCGAGGAGACATGATGTGTGTCAACCAAAACGGCGGGTATCTGTGCATCCCCCGAACGAACCCTGTGTACCGAGGGCCCTACTCCAACCCCTACTCCAACCCCTACTCAGCTTCTTACCCAGCAGCTGCACCCCCGCTGTCAGCCCCGAACTACCCCACCATCTCCAGGCCTCTTATATGCCGCTTTGGATACCAGATGGATGAAAGCAACCAGTGTGTGGGTGAGTAGCCCAGCATCCTAGGCTTCCTCTATGCTGGCAAAGCCACGTTCCTGTCCAGCAAGTCCAGCCCAAGGTCGTCTCCAGAAAGCCACTCTGTCTTTGCTTAATTTTCACCTATGTATTCACCTATCTATCTATCATCTACATATTTATTATCTATCTGTCTTTCAATTGTTATGTATCATCTATCTATTTGAAGACCAAGCTCATGTTTTTTCTCTGTTCAATAACAAATATATTCGGTCAAACATACTAAGTGAATCCCAGAGAGAGGATGTAAAGATCTAAAAAGGACCAGCTTTCTAGAGCCTTCAGCATCACACACCTTGATGGAATGTTTGCTCCTGAAAGAAAAGAAGCCTTGAGAGACAAGGCCAATTGTTCTGGAAAGAAATTGGGTTCCTTGGGTGGGGACCAGTCTTTTGACCAACCAGAACCTTGTAGATGGGAGCTTATAGTGTGAGTGGATCTCTGGGAAGAAAGAGATGCCATATGCCCTGAGGTCCCCTGGCTGTTGGCAAGTGTTATGATGGTGCCTGGGGGAGTGCTGGAGCTCTGTGGGCCTTTGTGGCTTTCGTGGAGGGTTACCCAGTATCCCCTCTCGTCGCTTAAGCTTTGGTTGGACCAAAACTTTGCAACTGTTTCCAGCGTTGGAAGGTGGGTCTAGAGTGATGATCGCTCCAAAGTTTTTTGATCATATGCTCCATCTGCAAAAATCTTTTTGAGCCTGGACCCTTATTACATACATGTTTATAAATTACATACATATCCTGTTAGTCTCATATGGTTTGAGGAGTGTAAAGCATATGTGAAACGTAGAAACTTTTAAAGAATGTGATCAAAATAAAATATGAATTGAAATTCTCATATTTCCTTCCTATGCCCTGAAAGTTTGCAAGACCATCAGGGTACTTAATGAGATTGATGTTGGTGCCATTCCAGGGTTCTGAAGGTGGTGCTGTAAACCTACTGCTGAGGAGGTTGTGTTGGTGATTTTGTCGTGTCTTCTATATGACCATGCCAATGAGTGTGCATTTTCATTTGACTACATGGAAATAATATGCAAGCAAAGTGTCTTTCAGAGCAAAAGGGAAAATTGGATACGCCTTGTCCAAACTTCTCTATTCTTACTGATCTCAAGATGTGTGTGTGGGGCGGTGGGGGGAGGGACAAGGAGCTGAATGATGGTCGTGCTGAATATAGATGAGTGTTCAAGAGAAAAGAATACAGGATCCACTCAAGTCACAGACTGAAGTGCTGGTGGGGAAGATAGTAATGTACTTCCTTATGACTACTGGGACAATAGACCATTGTAACTGAAAGGGACTTCAACAGCCTTTAACCACAGCCTTTCATTCTATAAAAATGACGATGTGGACTCCACCAAGAGAGGTAATTACAAAGGTAGGATGGGGTCCTGCTCTGCTGTCAGCCAGCCTACATTTTCCTCACTTGCCTACGTGACTGCTCTCATTTGGTAGAAAAGGAATAATCTGGAAGAAAAGGCAGAGAAAGAGAGTTGGGGGGGTGGGGAGCTGCTCTTCAGGATACCCGGTGGGGCTGGAGAAGCCTCGTGACCACATGCACATCTTGAAGTGAGGAAGGGGTTGTCAGGACCCTGTGAGTCACTCCAGGATTTCTGGGGGTGGGGGGCAGGTCTCGAGTGGCAGTCCTGCAGACCCCTTCTGGGGAACAGCTGGGAACTCCAATTCGACCCCTCCCCGCACAACCCTCTTCCCAGGATCCCAGCACTGGAGAATAAGCACGCGGCTGGGAACCCTATTCATCTCCCGGTCCCTGTGATGTCAGGCACTTTTACGGCTTCCAACCTGTCTCACGGGAGGTGCAGAGCCTCATAATGGGCCTTTTGTAAGGAGAATACAATCCAGGAACCCTAGCGAGGACTGGCACCCGGCCGTCCACGTCCAAAAGTTCAGCCTTATGTATTCATAAGTCCCGGGTTCCTCCCCGCCTCCCTTCAGCCCACCCCGCCTTTCCTGATTTACACTGGTTCTTCTGGGCATTGTGAGAGGAGACGCCAGAGAGAGGAGGCCCCAAGAGGGATGAGAGAGGCGGGGCCTGGGAACAGGCCACAGGGAAGCAAGGCTGGGGCGGGGGTGGTGGTGGGGAAGGTGGGGAGGAACCGAAGGAACCCAGAGGGGGATATTGCTGGGAAAAGAGGAGGTGAGGGGGTGAACGTAGGTCTGATCCTATGGAGGAAGCTAGAGTGAGTGGCATGTGATGTGGAGAATTGGAAAGTGTTTCTGAAACTTGGGTATTCTTTTTTTTTTTAATGTATTTATTTCTTTGGCTTAGCAGGGTCTTAATTGCAGCAAGCAGGGACTTTAAGCTGCGGCATGCAAACTTTTAGTTGCAACATGTGGCATCTAGTTCCTTGACCAGGAATGGAACTCGGTCCCCCTACACTGGGAGCAGAGTCTTAGCCACTGGACCACCAAGGAATCCCTCTTTTTTTTTTTTTTTTCGCTTTTATATTGGATTGTAATTGATTATCCATGTTGTGATAGTTTCAGGTGTGCATGTATCTATTGTTTTTCAAACTTGGATGTTGTGGGAGAGGAGGACCACATCTCCAAGGGGCCTCTCCTTCTCCTCAACACAGAAAATGCTCAACAACAGTAATAGTAATAACAACAGTAGTAATAACAGCAAGCACATGATGCTGTGTGCTAGGATCCTTACCTGAATGAACATGTTGAAGCCTCACCACAACCCTGTACAGCAAGACTGTTGTTATTCTCGTTGGCCCTGAAGCACAGAGAGGTTAAGAATCTGTCTAAGGTCATACAGCAGGTGGGGGCTGCCTCAGGGTTTGAATCTGTCACTCGAGTGGATGACATTAAAGCCCCCTCAGCATGTCACAGCTCTCGGGTCTTGGATAGACCGTGTTATAGCTCTCAGGTCTCAAATGGACCGTGTTATAGCTCTTAGACAAATCAGTGTTACAGCTCAGTGTTACAGCTCTATTTTATTTAGAAGATAGCAGGAAGATCCATCTTCAAGGCGTGAGGGCACGTTGATCTAAAGACACGAGAAGATAGAGCGAGCTTGTGAGCTAGCTTTGGCTCCTCTATTTATATGTTTATCTCTCCCTGGGCCTGCCCTGTGTAAACTGGGCCAGCCTGGAGTGTTGTTTGTTTTACCTGAGGTCCTCACTCCGGTCCTTTTTGTTTCATTTTCACCAGCTTTTCCCTTCCTTGTCTTGTAGCCACTGCCATTTTGGACTCCTTTTCCCTGTTTTACCTACCTAACAAATCCATTCAGGCTCTGGATGAGGAAACTGAGGCTGAACAAGGTCAAGGTGCAAGCCTCACAGGAGTCAGTCCTGGAGCCCTGATGAAAAGCTAGGACTTTCTCTTGCCTTTTTTTTTTTTTTTTTTTGGTAAATAAATTTTTGTTCTGTAAAACTTTGAACCTAGACAAAAGCAGAGAAAACATAGTAAACACTTAACCTGCTTGTCACCCAGTTTGGTAATTGTCAATATAGACCCACTCTTGTTTCTTCTTTCCCCGGACCAAGTGGATCAATTTAAAGCAAATATCAGGTATCAAATCGTTCTATCCTTAAATACTTCAGAATGTATCTATCTCTAAGAGATAAAGCTTCTTTAAAAAACGGTAGCCACAACACCATTGTAAACGTACAAAAATTAACAATAATTCCTTTTTATCATTTAATATCTAGATAGAGTTCATATTTTTGTGATTCTTCATAAATGTCCTTTTCCTCTTTTTTTTTTTTAGAATCAGATCCAAGTAAGGTCTACAAATCACATTTGATTAACAAGTCTCTTAACGGCTTCTTAATCTTTTTTGTCTCTTTCTCACTTATTTGTTGAAGAGGCTGAGTTGTCTGTCCTGTAGAATTTCCTGCATTTGAGATCTTGCTTGTTGTGTCCTTGGAGTGGTATTTAGCATATTTCTTCATCCTGTCTATTTTTCTGTAAACTGGTAATAGAGACTTGATTCAATTTAAGTTTAAATTTTGGGCCAGTTGTTTTCTAGGTAGTGTTCTTGCTCTTCTTTCCATGTCCAGGTTTCTGCACATAAACTGTTAAGTAAGTCCGGCTTAGAGAAGCAAGTGGACACTTACACTGAGATTTGCTCCTTCTGGGTTTTGGACCCACTTCCAAGACAGCAGTTTCCTTCCTTGTCCTCTGTCTCCCCTGAGCCTCTGAGCTTCCTTCTTGACCTCTCTGTTTTTGGTTCTGCTTGGAAGATCCCTAGACCCTGCTCCTTCTGGAACAAAGTTTGGCCTGAGGCTTGAGTCCACAAGCCCCTAGATGTAAACCTGGATCACTCAGGACCTTTGCAGGCTGAGTGAACAGTGACGCAAGAATTACATGCACCAAGAAAGTGTTGTGTCATCCAGAAACCAGCATCTTGGCTTGGGGATGCTCAGCACCAGGGCATCCTCTATGAGGATAGTGGGACCCGTGGCTGGTTAAAGTGTGTCCCTTGGATCCTGGCCCGTTGGGAGAGATGATGGTCAGCATCTCAGAGATTGGAGAACCAGATGGACTTGGTTAATCGGCAGGAGGATGGAACTGGTGCGTGAAAGGCAGGATGCTGTGGGGCTAACAGAGTTGATGCTGAGGACTCAGGGAGGGGTGAGCTAAGCTGAGTGGTTGGGGCACCCAGAATATGAACCCCCAGTCAGGAACCTTTCTACCATCACGCTACCTCTGAGAATAGGACTTTTGGCTAAGGTCCCTCATGTTGATGCCACTCTTTAGGCGTATCTGTTTCCTTTGTGGCTTAACTTGTCACCTCTCTGGGTGGACGTTCTTCATTCTGCCTTTGCTAATCAACTTGGCTCTGTGGCCAAACTAGGGACTCCACCAATAACTAATGCTCATGAGACGTTTCGCAATTGAGAAAGCAGCCTTTTACTAGAACCACAGTGCCCCAGGGACTACAGGAATTCCTCTGGTCATTTGTGGAGTTACAAGCAATATCTTTATTCTTCCTTCTGGCCCAAGGTTTTCTCATTGATCAAAGCGCCTGAGCAGGCAGAGAGGAACACATATGGATCCTTTGGGAAGATGAATGGCATTGGCTTGAAGCGTTCTCTTGAGTTATTTTTCCTGAAAGTCAGCCAACATGTAGTCAATTCCTGTTTATAGAACACCTCTTTGGTGCCAGGCTCTGGCTTAGGTGCTGAGGGGGGCAGGGAGTCTGGGCACAGCCATGGGACTGTCTTCAGAGCTTAGCGTCAAGGAAGGGAGATTAGTCACAGAACAAGCAGCTGAAATACTTGGCGGCCTCTGATAGGTTCCTGAGATTTTTCAAAGAGAAGGCAGAGACAGGAAAAGGCTCTGTTTCCTGGAGTGGAGAGGGCTGGGACTTGGAAGCCAGTCAGGCCTTGATACTCACCTTGGTTTGGCTACTTCCTAGCTATGAGACTGGGGCCTCAGTTTCTTCATCTGTAAAATGGGTACAACAATGCCTATTTCACAGATAACATGTGAAAATATCTCACCCAGTTTCTGCATAGAGTATCACTTGGTAAATGTTAATTGAGAAAAGAAAGATTCTCAGGTCTTGAGATGATAACTTACAGAGAGTCATCAAGTCTGAAAATGTATTAAGTGCCTTCATTTTTTTTTAAATTGATATCTGGTCTTCTTTTTTCTTTTGCTGCTGCTGCTGCTAAGTCACGTCAGTTGTGTCCGACTCTGTGTGACCCCATAAACAGCAGCCCACCAGGCTCCCGTCCCTGGGATTCTCCAGGCAAGAACACTGGAGTGGGTTGCCATTTCCTTCTCCAATGCATGAAAGTGAAAAGTGAAAGTGAAGTCGCTCAGTCGTGTCCAACGCAACCCCATGGACTGCAGCCTACCAGGCTCCTCTGGCCATGGGATTTTCCAGGCAAGGGTACTGGAGTGGGTTGCCATTGCCTTCTCCATTTCTTTTGCAAGGAAGCTTTAATCTTTATAACTTAATTTATTTAGTGTCTTAGGCCAGGCTGTGTGTGGTATGCAGGATCTTAGTTCCCTGATCAGAGATTGAATCTGTACTCAGTGGTTAAGGGAGAAGTCTTAACCACTGGGCTACCAGGGAAGACCCAAGGTCCTAATTCTTGAAAACCTTTAAAATGACCTGAAACTGAGCTTAGTACTCAGTCACCTTGCAGACCTTGTTGGGCTTTGCCCAGTTTAGCACTTTATGAGACTTCAGTCAGATTGTGCTTTGAGATGCTGGTGAACCCTGAATTTATTTAATTGTGAAACAAAACAAACTACCCAGCTGATAAGACAAGGGCAGGAGTGCTTGGATGGGGCAGCTCCTGCAGGCTTTTTTTCATATTTTTAAAAATACAGGTTTGAAACCAAGTCCTCAGGATGAGACCAGGAGGGAAGCACAGGAAGCTGAGACCACTGGGCTCTTTAGCTGCTGGATTGGGACCAGACCAGGCAGGCCCAGGGAGGAGGGGACCCAGATGGAAGCAGGACACAGATTTGTTCAGAAGTCCCTGTGAACTGGGCCTTAGGAAGCCTGTTCATGTGCAGCCCCTGCGCTCAGGTTGTCCCATCTTGCTTCAGATCTTTCCTAGTCACTGGCTAGGATAGTGAGCAAGCATGTTCACCTCTCTGAACCTGTTTTGCTATCTGTAAACTGGGAGGACAGTATCAATATTAGTAGAGGATATTTGTGAGATTTCACTGAGATAGTTCACATACCTTGTCTAGCATGGAGGCTGGCTTTCTGTAAAGGTTAATAATAGTTGTTATACTGTTTTGGGTGTGTCAGATCTTACCATTCTGTGATGAACTCTGCTACTCCATATGCCTAGTCTTGTTATTCTGCTATTGTTTATTCTCTCCTCTGGGAGTTAGCTTACAAGCAGGAATAGAGATGCAGGTGTAGAGAATGGGCATGTGAACAGTAGGAGAAGGAAAGGGTGGGAGGAACTGGGAGAGGTGTGTTGACATTTATACCCTACCGTGCAGAAAATATATAGCTAGTGGGGAGCTGGCGTATAGCACAGAGAGGTCAGCTTGGTGCTCTGTGATGACCTAGAGGGGTGAGATGGGGAGAGTGGTGGTGGAAGGGAGGCTCAAGAGGGAAGGGACATGTGTATATGCAGAGCAGATTCACTTTGTTATGCAGCAGAAACAGCAACAGCAAGAAAAGAGTACAGGCCTTTGAGAGCATGGAGGGTTGAATTCGTGCCACTTTTGGTGGCAGGAATTTGCATTACTTGTGCTTCCAAGGGAAACTCAGCAGAGAAGGGACTCCAGGAGGGTGTCCAGGATAGCTCTTCTCGCATACGAATGTGCCCCAGAGTCACCTGTGGGGAAGATCTGACTTGGCAGGTCTGCTCTGGGGCCTGAGGCCCCGCACTTTGCAGAAGCTCCTGGATGATGAGATGCTGCTGGTCCAGGGAAGCTCCCATCCATCTGTCTACCCTTAGATAGGCCTGCATTTAAAGAAAGGTAGAAACTTTATTTTTAATGTAATTCCCATATTGTTCTAATTTGTTAGAAGAATGTTTTATTTTTGTTGAAAAACAAAAGCAAAAAGCCCCAAAGAAATGTTTTTAAAGCCTAAAGTGAAGCATCATGCTGTAGCGGTAAAGTTAGGACATCAATAAGAAATGTTCTTGATCCCAGATTAGCTATGTATTAGCTGTGTGACATTAAAAAAGTCACTTGGCTTCTCTGACCTAAGGTTTATTATCTGTAAAAAGCAAGGATTAAGAGTCTTACTATGGGATCTGTGGATAGAATTTAGCAGATCAGTTTTCATCTCTTTTTCCCTACTAACTTCTAATGAAACTTAACATTATCTGCCTTTATATAGGCAATAAACCACAGAACGCTTAACAATACCTGTGGCAGTATTGACAAGAAAAACAAGATATTTATACATCCCATTAGAGCTGTATCAGTTATTCTGACACACTGAAGATCTTGATGTATTTTGAAATAGTCCCACTTGCCATCACTGCAAAATTGTGGGAGATACTAGACCTACTGCCCAACCTTGTCATTTCTAAGATATATTATACATTTGTTTAAAAAATATTTTGATAACTTTGAGTATTATTGGTTTCTTTCCTAATCCTATGAATATAATTTATGCAATTAAAAGCATTACTGAGAAACGGGTCCATGGCTTCACTGGTCTGCAAAACACGTGCCCTAGACCAGATGATTTCTTCAATCCCTGGTCCTTCGGGAGGATGACGATTGTGTCCAGACAGCCTGGGTTTTCTGTTAACTTGTTCCCACCTGGATGGCTTGTAACGTGGTCCTTCTCTACTTGTATATTTCAACCAGACCACGTACTCAGTGACATCTTCTGCTGGGACCGTGCCAGTCCTCCATTTGTGAGGAAGCCCGACCTACCCACAGCTGGAGCTGGCTGCAGGGACTGGCCTAGGTGAGGCCTAGGTGACCTCACCCTGACCACGGTGAGGTCAGGGCACTGGCTGGCCTTGGGGCTGGACGGGACTCTCCTGGCCTTTGTGTGTGTGTAGGCACTTCCCTGCGGCCTCGCGTGGCCATTTTCTCAATGAACCACAACTTTTTCTTGGCTCTCACCTTATGTTCCTTGGTCTGGTCCTGTTTCTTTTCATCATGTTCCATGCTGGGATTAGCCAGTTGTGTGTGAAGAGCAAGCGGTACTGCAGGAGGATGGAGAAACGTGGACTCTGAGCCGCAGCAGCTCCAGCCCTGCTGTGGTTGTTTCTGGCAAAAGCAAGTGTAAGGCCAGGTCTCCAGCGAGCCCTGCTGCAGGGCAGGAGGGCGCGAGGTTGCAGTCACCTTCTGGGGCCAGGGCCGAGTGGACCATTGCAGCCTGTTTAGCCACATGTGTTTGAAATTAGTGGGAGGTGCCTGGTACTGTGGTTCTCAAAGAAGTTCAGTGGTTCCCGATTGTGGAAAGATGATTGTACCTCCTCTTTCGTTGTTGAGGCAGGTTGTAGATTTCTTTGCAGAGATGCCTCTGATGAAGTGGGGTGAGCACACCACTGGACGACTGGGAGCAGAGCTGCTCGCAGAGGTTCTCTGCCCGCCTTGCAGCTTCTGCCGGAGCTCTGTGTGGCTCTGATCTGCGTGCTGCGTGTGTGGGCGGGGTCCACAGGGCATGTGTGTGACTCCGACACCCAGTGTGATGCAAGAAACAGCGATCTGGGAACCCTTTGTGCTGTTAGGAATGGATTAGATGAAGTAAAGAAGGAAAAATGCCATATGAAAGCAAAGAATTAGTGTTGCAGAGAGTGTATGCATGCGTACAAGGAAACTGATTCAAGCCCTAAATGAGGAATCATGTTTAATGCTGCCGACAACATCCTCACGTAAATACCGTCTGATAGGCCGGAGTATATCTGCTGTTATGCCAAGAAAGAGGATCTTTGTGTTCTCAAAGGCCTGGAGGGACTGGGGGACAGGCTGGAGAGTGGTGGAGGGCAGTGTGATGTGTGAGAAAGGCATGGGCTTTCGATTCAGAGATGCTGGAGTTCAAATGCCACCCCCAGCGCAGGTGCCTGGCTCCGAGCTATAAACCCTTTGAGAGACTTCTCCTCCAGATGGGACGGTAGTGCTTACCCCGTGGAGTTGGTTTTAGCAAAGGATATGCTGTCTACGCCCCCCAAACAATTGTTGCTGCCTGTCATTCCCACCACCCTCTTTCACAGAGGAGCAGCCCCTCTGTCGCATCACATCTGACCAATCCCTGCCCAGCACAGGGTCAGACAAGTGGCAGCTGCTCGCTGGCAGCTTATCCCAGGTGGGCAGCTGTCAGGAGGGAAAGGGAGGGGAACCGCCTTTGCATTTGTAACCATGTGCTGATGCTTCTTCTCAGCTCCACTTTGATCCCTGCTCAGCCAAAGGGGCTGCCTTTGAGTCATTCTCTGGGGCTCTCTTACCTCTGGGGGTGCCGAGGGGCCAGATGGGTATCTCGTTCTCTTTCTTCGGCTGCCAGCCTCTCTGAACACGTGGACACACCAACAGAAAGACAGACTCTAGACCACACTGCCCCAGGAGGTGGTGACTAGGAAGTGCTGGTGGGCTGGGCTGACCCATCACCTACAGACCCTTGAGTCAGATGATCTTCGAGCAGGCTGGGTGGTCTCCTGCTTAAGGGCAGCAAGGCTAGGCTTCCTGGCAGCCTCCAGGTATGCGGCAGAGGGCAGCCGGAGTCCACGTGCTCTCACCAGGACATGGGTGTTGGGAGTTGAGACAGTGTCGGGGCTTCCTTGGATACAGCCGCTGCACCAGCATCCACTGTTTACCCTCAGCATCTGGCAGTGTGAATTCTCAACAAGCTGTGTTGTGCTTAGTCACTCAGTCATGTCTGACCCTTTGCGACCTCATGGACTGTACCCGCCAGGCTCTTCTGTCCATGGGATTCTCCAGGCAAGAGCACTGGAGTGGGTTGCCATGCCCTCCTCTCTCAACAAGCTATTGGCAGCTAATGAATGGATGAGTGATGGGATGAATAGAAGGAAAGTGTGGGCACCGTTCAGCCCAGGTGACTGGGGGCCCTTCACGCACTTCCACACTTGGTCTCTCATCACCCCCTCAAAGCATGCCCCTTAAATGGCTACCACTGCGCTGGATGCCAAAGGGGGACCAGGATGACCAAGTGTCTCTGTCCCTTGAGTGCCAGTACCGTGTTCATGGTGTGTGCCCCACCCACTGGCACTTGGTAAGCATTGAACTGAGTTGAATTTACACTGTAGCTGAGGGGCTGATGGGAAAAGATGCTTGTGAAGAATCATCTACTCAGATTGACTTACCAAGAGAGCTTAGCTCCACCATCCTTTCTGCCCTGGGCTATGCTAGGAAAAATCTGTGATAAGCTGTGCTCTCCTTGGAACCAGGGCTTTGTTTCTCTGCCCTGGGAGGGACTGGCTCTCAGGGATCCACCTCCAGCCAGGGTCAGCTCCTTGAACAACTCCAAGGGGCGCCGTTCAATTGTGCGGCCCTGCCATTGGCATCCTCTGGAGCCCAACAAGCAGCAGGAGGCTCCTATTTGTCTTGGAAACAGAGGTGCATGCTTGGGGAAGGGTCCCCGGGCCATCTCCTTGGGGGCTGGCAGGGAAAGGACATTCACAGGATTCCTTCCCTCCAGAGGGCCTCAGACATCAGACTGGATGTTAAGGACTGACCTCCCATTCCCCTCGGCTTCTCGGAGCTGGGCCAGAGGGGAGATGGGGACAGCCAGTGCTGGGCCCTGCCCCAGGCAGCCAGCATCGACAGGCTCCAGGGAGGGATTCTCCAGGCAAGAGCACTGGAGTGGGTTGCCATGCCCTCCTCTCTCAACAAGCTATTGGCAACTAATGAATGGATGAGTGATGGGATGAATAGAAGGAAAGTGTGGGCACCGTTCAGCCCAGGTGACTGGGGGCCCTTCACGCACTTCCACACTTGGTCTCTCATCACCCCCTCAAAGCATGCCCCTTAAATGGCTACCACTGCGCTGGATGCCAAAGGGGGACCAGGATGACCAAGTGTCTCTGTCCCTTGAGTGCCAGTACCGTGTTCATGGTGTGTGCCCCCACCCACTGGCACTTGGTAAGCATTGAACTGAGTTGAATTTACACTGTAGCTGAGGGGCTGATGGGAAAAGATGCTTGTGAAGAATCATCTACTCAGATTGACTTACCAAGAGAGCTTAGCTCCACCATCCTTTCTGCCCTGGGCTATGCTAGGAAAAATCTGTGATAAGCTGTGCTCTCCTTGGAACCAGGGCTTTGTTTCTCTGCCCTGGGAGGGACTGGCTCTCAGGGATCCACCTCCAGCCAGGGTCAGCCCTTGAACAACTCCAAGGGGCGCCGTTCAATTGTGCGGCCCTGCCATTGGCATCCTCTGGAGCCCAACAAGCAGCAGGAGGCTCCTATTTGTCTTGGAAACAGAGGTGCATGCTTGGGGAAGGGTCCCCGGGCCATCTCCTTGGGGGCTGGCAGGGAAAGGACATTCACAGGATTCCTTCCCTCCAGAGGGCCTCAGACATCAGACTGGATGTTAAGGACTGACCTCCCATTCCCCTCGGCTTCTCGGAGCTGGGCCAGAGGGGAGATGGGGACAGCCAGTGCTGGGCCCTGCCCCAGGCAGCCAGCATCGACAGGCTCCAGGGAATGGCGGGCGGGTCGAGGCTGGGAGGCGGTGAGGCGTGGGGGACTTGTCAGTGTGAACTGACTTTCCTTCAAACTAAAACGTTTGCAGAAACCCAGCCAGAGTTGATTTATGAGCCCCACATATTTCACAGGTCTTAACACATCCCCCAGGAATCAATGAGGTCAGACAGAACAGACTTTGCATCCGGAATCAGTATGAAATTGGCATCTTCAACAGTTCCCATGGGAAGCAGGGGATAATAATTTAAGGGAGATTATATTAATAATGCAAAGGCACAAAAATCCCAGACTCAGCTTCATTCCCACTGGGGAGAAAGACAAATCATCTGTTTTCTGCATCTGAGCTGGGTGAGGGGTGGCCACCTCTGCCGGGTCCACTGAGAGCGAAGTGAAGCATGATGGGATGCCAGCGCCATGGCGGACGATGGACTCGGTGCCAACAGCAGTGACCACAGCCTCCCGCACTGTGTCTGGCACACGCTCCATAACTGTGATAAATAGGTACTTGTGATTATGTATTTAACATCTCTATGTCCAGCAGGAACTTTCTGTCCTGTTCACCTTGTATTTTTAGTGCTTGATAAATATTTGCTTAAAACTCAACATTCAAAAAACCAAGATTGTGGCGTCTGGTCCCATCACTTCATGGCAAATAGAAGGGGAAAAAGCAGAAGCAGTGACTGAGTTTATTTTCTTAGCTCCAAAATCACTGCGGAATGGTGACTGCAGTCATGAAATTAAAAGACGCTTGCTCCTTGGAAGGAAAGCGACAAACCTAGATAATGTATTAAAAAGTAAAAGCATCACATTACTTACAAAGGACCGTGTAGTCAAAACTATGATTTTTCTGGTAATCATGTATAGATGTGAGAGTTGGACCATAAGGAAGGCCGAGCACTGAAGAACTGATGCTTTTGAATTGTGGTGCTAGAGAAGACTCTTGAGAGTTTCTTGGACTGCAAGGAGATCCAACCAGTCATCCCTAAAGGAGATCAACCCTGAATATTCATTGGGAGGACTGATGTTGAAGCTGAAGCTGCAGTCCTTGGCCGCCGGATGCAAAGAGCCGATTCATTGGAAAAGACCCTGATGCTGGGAAAGATTGAAGGCAAAAGGAGGAGAGGGCACCAGAGGATGAGATGGTTAGATAGCATCACAACTCAATGAACATAAATTTGAGCAAATTCCAGGAGATAGTGAAGGACAGAAGAACCTGGCATGCTGCAGTCCATGGGGTCTCAGAGTCAGACACAACTTAGTGACTGAACAACAGCAACAAAATATTTGTTCAATAAGTGGAATTATGTATAGAGGTGAATTGTATTTATAGAGTCAAATGAGCCAGAGAAATTGATTACTTCTCAATAAATAATAAATTAACCACATGGGTTAACTTACTATCATTAATGGACTTTATTTATGTGTCATTTTCGTGCTGGGAGCTGTGCTGTGCACAGAAAAGTGAATCAGGCATCATCGCTGCTCTGGAGAGTTCTGTTCTCTTGCCAGGAGTTGGGGTAGGTTGGTAGGAGGTAGGGAACCCAACACATACACAATTACAGCTCAAGGAAATGGGACAGCAGTCAAAGCAGGTATGAGATTCTCTGTTGGCCCTGGCTGGAGTGGTTGCATCATCCCTCCACGAGGACAGGTGTTACACATCTGTGCATTCATTTGATTGTGGTGAATACTCAGGTATTCACTGAGTGTGTCTCTGTGTAGATAGTGCCAAGTTCTGAGAGGGGATCTGAAGATGAATAAGACTCAGTCCCTGCCCTCAGGATCTCACAGCTGAGCAGATGTGAGTGGGAGTTGGGGAGGGGTGGATACATATAACTCATCAGAGTCTTTCCATGAGCTTGAGTGTGAGAGGTGGTGAGTGCAGTATGACCACGTGCTGTAGGAGTGCCCACAAGGAATAAGGATTCTGCTCTGGCAATGGACTGTTGTTGGGTAGTCACTAAGTCATGTCCAACTCTTCTGTGATCCCATGGAGTGTAGCCCGCCAGGCTCCTCTGTCCATGGGAGTTTCCAGGCAAGAATACTGGAGTGAGTGCCATTTCCCTCTCCAGGATATCTTCCTGACCAAGGAAGTGAACCCATATCTCCTGCTTGGCAGGTGGATTCTTCATTACTGAGCCACCTGGGAAGCCCCTGGCAATGAATACGATGGCATTTGAGTCAATCTTTGGAGGCTTGAGTAGGATTTTCATGTGGAGATGGGGAAGGGCTTTCTGAGTTGAGGGAACAGCCTGGACAAAGACGTGGAGGCAAGGAACTTCTTGACATGTTGAAGAGTACTGGTGAGGGCCAGCCTTGGTCACGAGCCCATCGGTCACTTGCCCATTTGTGATACCCAGTGCATGGCTGCTTTTGGAAATGAGGCGGGGCAGGGGAACAGGCCCAGAGTGACAGATGAGGCTAAGCAATTTGGCAGGAGCTATCATGTATGCCATGATAATCTCTTGGGCTTTGTTCTATGAACCTTGGTTTTTAAGTGGAGGAGTAGTGTCTTGATATCTATTTGAAGAAGATTCCTGGCTTAGGAACCCAGTGGACTGGAGTCTTGATTCAATCTCATTACTGCACAAGCTTGGGGTAGAATGTGTTGTGGCTCCTGAACCTTCTCTATCTAGGCTCCATTTCCCTGTCTATACAGTGGGGCTGGACCACAATCTCCAAGGCTCTCTCCAGCCCTGACTGCTCAGGATGTGGACATGATTGTGATGAGAGTGGAGACTAGATTCTGGGGGTGGG
>SJYC01115120.1:0-14717 GCA_006408675.1 Madoqua kirkii | reverse complement strand
TCATTGGAGGCAGTGATTTTGCAGTGAGTCTAAACTCTGGGGGTTAATTATTGGACCACCTCCATGCTCCACAGAGTCCTGGTTGGAGCCTTCTTTTTTAAAAAATTAATTATTTTAATTAGAGTCTAATTACAGTATTGTAGTGGTTTTGCCATACATTGACATGGGTCAGCCATGAGTGTACATGTGTACGCCATCCTGAACCCCCCTCCCACCTCCCTCCCCATCCCATCCCTCAGGGCTGTCCCAGTGCATCAGCTTTGAGTGCCCTGTTTCAGGTATTAAACTTGGGCTGGTGATCTACTTCACATATGGGAATATACATGTTTCAATGCTATTCTCTCAAATCATCCCACCCTCACCTTCTCCCACAGAGTCCAAAAGTCTATTCTTTATATCTGTGTCTCTTTTGCTATCTCACATATAGGGTCATCATTACCATCTTTCTAAATTCCATATTAATGTGTTAATATATTGCATTGATATTTTTCTTTCTGACTTAGTTCACTGTGTATAATAGGCTCCAGTTTCATCCACCTCATTAGAGGTGCGTTAGAACTGATTCAAATGCCTTCTTTTTACTAGCTGAGTAATATTCCATTGTGTATATGTACCACAGCTTTTTTATCCATTCATCTACCAATGGACATCTAGGTTGCTTCCATGTCCTAGCTGTTACAGTGCTGCAATGAACACTGGAGTACACTTCAACTGGAGTACAATTTCAATTCTGGTTTCCTTGGTATGTATGCCCAGCAGTGGGATTGCTGGGTCATATGGCAGTTCTATTTCCAGTTTTTTAAGGACTCCCACACTGTTTTTCATAGTGGCTGCACTAGTTTGCATTCCCACTGACAGTGTAAGAGGGTTCCTTTTTTTCTGCACCCTCTCCAGCATTTATTGCTTGTAGACTTTTCGATAGCAGCTGTTCTGACCAGCGTTGAGATTGTACTTCATTGTGGTTTTGATTTGCATTTCTCTGATAATGAGTGATGTCGAGCATCTTTTCATGTGTTGTTAGCCATCTGTATGTCTTCTTTGGAGAAATGTCTGTTTAGTTCTTTGGCCCATTTTTTGATTGGGTTATTTATTTCTTCTGATATTGAGCTGCATGAGCTGCTGGTATATTTTTGAGATTAATTCTTTGTCAGTTGCTTTGTTTGCTATTATTTTCTCCCATTCTGAAGGCTGTCTTTCCACCTTGTCCTTTGTTGTGCAAAAGCTTTTAAGTTTAATTAGGTCCCATTTGTTTATTTTTGCTTTTATTTCCATTCCTCTGGGAGGTGAGTCATAAAGAATCCTGCTGTGACGTATGTCAGAGAGTGTTTTGCCTATGTTTTCCTCTAAGAGTTTTATACTTTCTGGTCTTATGTTTAGATCTTTAATCCATTTTGAGTTTATTTTTGTGTGTGGCGTTAGAAAGTGTTCTAGTCTCATTCTTTTACTGGTGGTTGACCAGTTTTCCTAGCACCACTTGTTAAAGAGATTATCTTTTCTCCATTGTATATTCTTGCCTCTTTTGCCAAAGATAAGGTGTCCATAGGTGTGTGGATTCTTTGGGCTTTCTATTTTGTTCCATTGATCTATATTTCCGTCTTTGTGTCTTGATGACTGTAGCTTTGTAATATAGTCTGAAGTCAGGCAGGTTGATTCCTCCAGTTCCATTCTTCTTTCTCAAGATTGCTTTGGCTATTTGAGGTTTTCTGTATTTTCATACAAATTGTGAAATTATTTGTTCTAGCTCTGTGAAAAATACCATTGGTAGCTTGATAGGGATTGCATTGAATCTATAGATTGCTTTGGGTGGTATACTCATTTTCACTATATTTCACTTGGTCATGATGTATGATCTTTTTAATATGTTGTTGCATTCTGTATGCTAGAATTTTGTTGAGGATTTTTGCATCTATGTTCATCAGTGATATTGTGTAGCCTTCTTTTAAGCTTGAGGCAGAGATGAGTCCTTTTTGAGTACCTCCAGGAAAAGGTCATCAGTGGATGGTGATGAAATTGGCTTTGAATGTAATGATAGCACATGGCCTAGCTCTGTAATAAATCTGGCATTGCCTTTATGACACCTGGGGAGAGTCTGCAAGCAGCTGGAGCAAAACACAGATTCCCTACAGAGCCAAGACTCTTCTGAGATTAACCAACAGGCTAAGAATGCAAGAGTTCTACAGTTGCGCCTTTCAGGGAAATCCCCACCCCGCCTCAGTTCTTCTAAACAGACCCTTTTAAAGGATCATCTCAATCTCATTCAGCTGCAGAGAGCAGGAGTTGGCCAAGGACCAGGTGGTGCTGGCCTGTGGTCTGATGGCCACTCACTGTGGGAAGCTCAGTCCTGTGGTTACATCCTTAAGTGACTCCCTTCATTGTAATAATTGCCACTTGAACACTGCCTCTCCATTTTCCAAGTGCTTTCACATCCAATAACTCACTGAATTATCAAACAGACCAGTAGAATAGGCTCAGATTCATGTCCCCATTTCAGAAGGATGACTTTGAAGGGCTGCGTGACTGTTGCAACATCTCACAGTTTGTCCATGGGAGAGGCCAACCAGAGCACAGACTTGCTGATCCTCCCATAAGATATCTGCTCGCTACGTTGGCCTCCTTTGTCTTCTCAAACAGAGCAGGCTCTTTCCTACCTCAGGGCCTTTACATTTGCAAATCCTTCTGTTTGGAATGCTCCCTGGCTCATTCCCCCCTTTTCAGGCTTCAGCTCAGTAGATGTCTTCTTAATGAGCCAGTTCCCCTCCACCCTTTCGGAAGTCACCGTGCTGTCCTTCTCTGTCACAATTCTTATCATTATCTGCTCTGAACTTGCTGTTGTGTTGTTTTCAGTCAGTCGTGTCCAACTCTTTGTGATCCCGTGGACTGCAGCATGCCAGGCTTCCCTGTCCTTCACCATTTCCTGGATTTTGCTCAAATTCATGTCCACTGAGTTGGTGATGCCATCCAATCATCTCATCCTCTGTCTTCCTGTTCTCCTCCTGCCTTCAGTCTTTCCCAGCATCAGGGTCTTTTCTGGTGAGTCAGCTCTTCACATCAGGTAGCCAAAGTATTGAAGCTTCAGCTTCAGCATCAGTCCTTCCTATGAATATTCAGGGTTGATTTCCTTTATTCCTTTATGATCTCCATGCAGACCAAGGGACTCTCAAGAGTCTTTTCCAGCACTGCAGTTCAAAAGCATCAATTCTTCAGTGCTCAGCCTTTTTTATTGTCCAGATCTCACATCCATACATGACTGCTGGAAAAACCAGAGCTTTGATTATACAGACTTTTGTAGGCAAAGTAATATCTCTGCTTTTTTAATACTCTGTCTAGGTTTGTCATAGCTTTTCTTCCAAGGAGCAAGCGTCTTTTAATTCCATGGCTGCAGTCACTATCCTCATGATTTTTGAGCCCCAAAAAACAAGTTTCTCACTGTTTCCACTGTTTTTCCATCTACTTGCTATGAAGTGATAAGACTGGATGCCATGATCTTCATTTTTTTGAGTTTTAAGCCAGTTTTTTCACTCTCCTCTTTCAGAGGCTCTTTAATTATTCTTCACTTTCTGTCATAAAGGTGGTGTCTTCTGCATATCTGAGGTTATTGATATTTCTCTTGGCAATCTTGATTCCAGCTTGTGGTTCATCCATCCTGGCATTTTGCATGATGTGCTCTGCATAACAGTTAAATAAGCAGGGTGACAACATGCAGCCTTGTCATACTCCTTTCCTTAGAAACCAGTTGTTCTGTGTCCAGTTCTAACTGTTGCTTCTTGAACTGCATACAGATTACTCAGAAGGCAGGTAAGGTAGTCTGGTATTCCCATCTTTTTAAGAGTTTTCCACACTTTGTTGTGATCCACACAATCAAAGGCTTTAGCATAGTCAATGAAGCAGAAGTAGATGTTTTTCTGGAATTCTCTTGCTTTTTCCTTGATCCAATGGATGTTGGCAATTTGAGCTCTAGTTTCTCTACACTTTCTAAATGCAGCTTGTACATCTGGAAGTTCTTGGTTCACAAACTGTTGAAGCCTGGCTTGGAGAATTTTGAGCATTACTTTGCTAGCATGTGAAATGAGTGCAATTGTGCAGTAGTTTGAATGTTCTTTGGCATTGACCTTCTTTGTAACTGGAATGAAAACTGACCTTTTCCAGTCCTGTGGCCACTGATGAGTTTTCCAATTTTGCTGACACATTAAGTGGAGCACTTTAACAACATCATCTTTTAGGATTTGAAATAGCTCAGCTGGAATTCCATCACCTCCACTAGCTTTGTTTGTAGTGATGCTTCCTAAGGCCCACTTGACTTCACATTCCAAGATGTCTGGCTCTAGATGCGTGATCACATCATCATGATTACCTGGGTCGTGAAGATCTTTTTTGTACAGTTCTAACGTGTATTCTTGCCACTTCTTCTTAATATCATTCTGCTTCTGTTAGGTCCATGCTGTTTGTCTTGAAATGGAGCAGGTTTAAAATCACCTGGAGGACTTCAAGCACAGTATCAAAATATATTGCATCCCCACAGTGAGTTTAGTTAACATCCATCACCACACACAATTAAAAAAATGTTTTTTCTTATAAGGAGGACTTTTAAGATATTTACTCAGCAACTTTCAAACGCAATACAGTATTATTAACTCTAGTCACCATGAGTTATATTACATCCCTATGACTTACTTGTTTTCTAACTGGGTATTTGTACCATTTGACTCCCTTCAACAATTTTGTCTGCCCTCCCAGTGCTGTCTCTGGCAACCACCAGTCTAGTATACAGGAGCTTTCTCCCCTTGATTCCATGTGTAAGTGAGGTCTAAGGAATTTGTCTTTCTCTGACTTATTTCATTTCGCATAATGCCTTCATGGCCCTTCCATGTTGTAGCAAGCAGCAAGATTTCCCTTTTTATGGCAGATCTCCTTACCCATTCATCCACTGATGGACATGTGCATTGTTTCCGTATCTTGGCAGTACTTGTTTATTGTCTGTTCGATCTCTTATCTTGTTTTTGCTGTATGCTTGTTTATGCCTGGTCCATCATTGGTGCCTGATAAGTATTTGTCAAATGAGTGTTGACTGAAGACTCAGGTGAACTCTTTTGTCATCCCACACCGAAGAAGGAAGGTGGAACACTGACAGAAGCATGGCGTTATTTGGTCTGATCTCTTCTCCCTGTTACCTTTTTCTTTCACTTTTTCACTCTTAAGCTTTTTCTGAGGGTTATTATTACTATTATTGAATTATAGATGATATACAAAATACATGTTTTATGTATACCACATAGTGATTCACCATTTGAAAGGTTATATTCCATTTATAGCTATACAAAATATTGGCTATATTCCCTGTGCTGTGCGTTATATCCTTATAGCTTATTTTATGCACAGTAGTTTGTACCTCTTGGTCCCCTATCTCTATCTTGCCCCTCCCCGCTTCCATTTCGTTCTCTATATCTGTGAGTCTGCTTCTTTTTTGTTGAATTCACTAGTTTGTTGTTCTAAGGGTTATTATTAAATTGGTATATAGTTTTCATAGACAATTTTCAAGAAATTCCAGATGAATGAATGAGGCTATTTGGGTTGAAGGAGGGCTGTCCAAAGTCCAACCAGGATATCCAGCCAAGTGTGGTTCCCTGAGTCTGCCACGTCTCTGTGCTGTACTTAAATTTTGATACTCACCTCACCTGTCAACAGGGTGGGAAGAGCGCACACATCCTCACTCTTCCCACTTGGGACCAATGACTGGCAAGCCAGCTGTGGTTGTGATGGACTGGGGGCATGCAGGCTGTGGCCATGGCCCAGGGTTTTCATTTGTGATGAGCAGTTGAAATTACAGGAAGAAACCTTCACCTTGGGCTTGTCAGCATTTTGTTCAAACAAACTATGACCCAGCCCAGATATCACAGCTCTAAACCTCTTGGGAACTTTCTTGGTGAGTGAATTATAATTTTAGGACTGACTTGCATGGGACACTTCTAATTCCCAGAGTGGTACTTTCAGAACCTCAAGTGTCTGAGGCCTCTCCTACTCTGTGGTTTCAAGAGAAAAAAGTTGAGATTTTGCCAGACTGGAATTGGGTTTTAAAGGTAAAATTTGATTTTCCTGGTCAAAGCGGAGTGGAAGATGAGGTCTGAGGTGTTTATGGAGTGCCGAGCAGAGGCTGGGGCCAAGATGGCCCACGCTTCATCCTGCAGTTGTGGGCAGGACTCTTTCAAGGACCCCTGGGAAATGGAGAGAGAGTGGGTGTGTGTACATGTGTGCCCACATGTGCCCACACAAGGGATGGGTTTGCAAACCACATGGCTGCTCTGGAATACACATTACAGGGGCAACTACCTCTGCCCAAGCAGTCAAGAAGTCTACCCAGAGAAGGGACAGGCATAGTTTAGATGGGAACCTGGAGACCAGGGGTGAGACGTAATTTGCCCCAAGCCACCTTACCTGTCATTTGCAGAGGAGGGAGAGAACCTAAATTCACTGGATTCCTGATTCCAGAAAACCATGTGGTGCTGTGGAAAGAGACAGGATTTGAAGATGAGTGACCTTGAATAAGTCCCTTCTTGTCCGCGGGCCTCACAGAGGACAGTGATCTGTAGGGTTAGTTTAGGCCCTCCCTCATTGTGGGGATAAGAGATGAACACCAAACGATCTCAGATGGACAGACTGAGGAGCTCTGGTTCTGGCTCCAGTGTTAACTTTTATATTCTAAGCAGTTTGGGCAAGCTAGTGTTTGTCAGGATAAGGTGAGTCAGGGCATAAACACAACTGTCTTTCTAAAGCAGACTCATTGTGTTGGCCATAGTTGCTGTCCCTAGAATCTGGTTTCATGGGAATTCTGCCCCAACCTAGCTGCATGGACAGGCTGACCTGAATCTTCTTTGTGAGTCACACAGCTCTGTTCTTTCCATGTTCAAGCTCCATAAAGAGTTATAAACGGGGGACTTCCCTGAAGGTCCAGTAGTCGAGGCTCTGCACTGCTGATGTAGGGGGTGTGGGTTCAATCCCTGGTTGGGGAACTAATATCCCACAAGCAGAAGAGCATGAAGAACAACAGCAACAACAAAACCAAATAAGCAGTTTTTAAAAATGCAATTTGGAAAAGAATGTTGTAAATGGAATAAATTTGACTGTTAGCATGATCTCCCTCTGAAGATGAAAAAAAAAAAAAAAAGAATAAAAAAGGTGGCAGGAGACCCTGAGACTTCCAAAGCAAACGAGTCACAAAGGAGTTAATAAAATAGAGAGCGATTATAAGACAGCAGGAGATAGTGTGACTTGGCTTTTAGCTCTCATGAGGAGGGCAGGCTTGCCAGGATCGCATTCCAGGGCAGCCTACTGGCCTTGAGGAAGAGTGTGTTGGGTTCGAGTTGAGTCCAGTGAGCCACACGCGCACTAAGAACCCTAGACCAGGCGGAGGAGAGGGGAGGGTGAGCCGTCGTGTCCCTCTGGGAGTCTGGGGACAGGCTCCAGGGAGGGAGGTGTTCGGGGCCAGGAGGAAGCACACAGAAGGTCAGAGGGCAGTCATGCTGCTGTAACAAGCACCACAGACTAGAGGGCTAGGACAACACTTGTTTTCTCACAGTTCTGAAGGCTGGAAGTCCAAGGTCAAGGTTCCAGCAGAGCCAGATTCCTCTGAGTGCCTGAAGGGAGGGGTCCGTTCTAGACTTTTCTCCTTGGCTTGCAAAAAGTCATCTTCACATCATCTTCCTTCTGTGCACATCTCTGTGTCTAAATTCCCCCATCTTGTGAGGACTCCAGTCACACTGGACTAAGATCTACCCTAATGACCTCGTTTTAATTAATCCCTTCTTTAAAAACCCTATCTTCAAATACAGTCACATTCTGAGGTCCCAGGGCTCAGAACTTCAACAAATGAATTTCAAGAGACACAGTTTGACTTCACCATATGAATTTTGGGGGGAGCACAATTCAGCCCAAAACACAGGACACAGTCCTTTTCCTCCCAGAGGTGGTGGAGCAGGGCGACCCTTGTGACATCAAAGGCTGCTGGGAAAGCCGGTTTTTGGTCTTAGCCTTAATGACCCAGCTGTTAGGTGATTTCCTCCAGGAAGCCTTCTTAGATCTTTACCGCTCCATCCCAAGCCCATTGGATTCCCTCCCCACCGCCTCTTGAGTTCCTCAGACACTTAGCTGGTACCTGTGTTGAGCCATTTATCATCATCTCCCTTAGACTTCATTAGAAATGTGTCTGTGCTTCTGATTTACTGAAGCCTCATGTCTGAGGCATATTTGTGTCTCTCTCATAGCCCACCACCTCCTGTCTTGCATATGGAGCAGGTTTGGTAATATTTGTTGGCTTGTTGATGGTCTGGCTGTCCAAGGAAGTTGGGTAATAAGTGCTGGATAAACAGGAAGATGCAGCTATTAATAAAACAGTCACAGCAACATGCCTTTCCTCAGAGTCTTGCACTCATGGACAAAGTTGAGCTCCTGAGTTTATCAAAAAAAGAAGCTCTTTCCACCCTTCTATCCTTATTTGACCACAAGGGTCAACAGAGAAGTCTGCCATCTGGGTTCTCAGGATTCTTAAAACCCCCAGAGTTCAAAGAGAATGACTCCTCTGGCCGGTCTTGAAGAAGCTCTTCAATCATGGCTTGGATAATGGCATTCATTTGGCCTGGCTCTGTGGATGCTCCTCCCTCCGCCCCTAGTCCTGTGACCTTCTGTCCCCTTGTTTCTTGGCTGAGCGTCTGGGTCTGCTGTTGAGAGCAGAGGCAGTTTTGGGAGAGTGAGGGTCCTTCCCACGGACCCAGAGCCACATAGCCCAGAAAGCCTGACTGTGCAGAAACAGCTGGGTTTTGGCAGGCTGATTCTGAAAAACAATGCTGATAATTTAAAATCACTATTTCAGAATGGTGTACAGAGGATGAGGAATGTACTATTAGATAAGGGAGGTCACCCGTCTTGTTAAGAGAAGACTCCTTGGAGGACTTGCTGTGAATCACGTCCCCTCCCCTCCTTCTTCTACTTTCTTCTAATAAAGCTTCCTACGTGGTTCCTGGAGGGTAGGTGTACCTGGATATTGGTCCCTTCAGCTCCTGGGATGGTTGCCAGGGCCTTGGGATGCTTTGAGTCCTTGGACCAGTTGCCTTGGTTCTCTCCATTGTGCCTTATACAGTTTTCTTATACACATTTTCTATGTAAGCCCCCAAATGGGAAAGGCTGGTGAAGACTGCTTTAGACAGATGTGTTCTGCAGAGATGTCTAGGATCACTGAGCCGGTTTCTCAGTATTTACCTTTTAAAATGAAAGACATTCACTTATTACTTTTGGTGCTCTGACTTTGGACAAAGTGAAAGCCAACATTAGGACTCTATGGTTCATTAAAGTTGTAGGGCAATTAGATTACATTCAGTGTATTAATATACAAAAAGGTCTTAATGACCCAGATAACCACAATGGTGTGGTCACTCACCTAGAGCCAGACATCCTGGAGTGTGAAGTCAAATGGGTCTTAGGAAGCATTACTATGAACAAATTAGTGGAGATGATGGAGTTCCAGAAGAGTTATTTAAAATCCTAAAAGATGATGCTGTTAAAGTGCTGCACTCAATATGTCAGTAAATTTGGAAAACTCATCAGTGGCCGCAGGACTAGAAAAGGTCAGTTTTCATTCCAGTCCCAAAGAAGGGCAATGCCAAAGAAAGTTCAAACTATTGTACAATTGTGCTTATTTCACATGTTATTAATAACAAGGTTATGCTCAGAATTCTTTGAGGTAGGCTTCAGCAGTATATGAATAGAGAACTTCCAGTTATACAAACTGAATTTTGAAGTGGTAGAGGAACCAGAGATCAAATTGCCAACATTTTTTGGATCATGGAGAAAACAAAGGAGTTCCAGAAAAACATCTACTTCTGCTTCATTGACTATTAAAGCCTTTGACTATGGATCACAACAAATTGTGGAAAATTATTAAAATAAAGAGAATACCAGACTGCCTTACCTGTCTCCTGAGAAACCTGTATACAGGTCAAGAAGCAACAGTTAAAACTGGAAATGGAACAATGGACTGGTTCAAAATTGAGAAAAGGAGTATGACAAGGCTGTCTATATTGTCACTGTGCTTATTTAACTTATATGCAGAATACATCATGTGAAATGCCAGGTTGGATGAATCACAAGCTGGAATCAAGATTGCTGGGAAAAATTCAACAATCTCAGACATACAGATGGTACCACCCCAATGGCAGAACATCAAGAGGAACTAGAGAGGCTCTTGATGAGTGTGAAAGAGGAGAGTGAAAAAGTTGGCTTGAAACTCGGTATTGAAAAACCAAGATCATGGCATCTGGTCCCATCAATAGAAGGGGAAAAAGTAGAAGGAGATTTTTCTTGGGCTCCAAAATCACTGTGAACAGTGACTATAGCCATGAAATTAAAAGATGCTTGCTCTTTGGAAGGAAAGCTATGGCAAACCTAGACAGCATATTAGAAAGCAGAGATATCACTTTGCCAACAAAGGTCTGTATAACTAAGGCTATGGTTTTTCCTAACTGAGAAGTCCATGAGCAGAATTAACTCCAGAGATGGCTAGATCCAAGGGCTCATGTGGTATCATATGGACTTGATTTTTTTTCTCTCCTGGTCTCCTGTCTCCAATACAAAGGCTTCTTCATTCTCGGGGCAGGCTCTCTTAAGATGTAGCGCCTAGCAGCTGCAGGCTTTTCTCTTACCGGTTTAGCAACATAAGAGATTGCTTCCATCTTTGGAACTCTGGTAAAAGGATGTAGTAGGATTTTATTAGCTAGTTTGGGTCACGTGCCCAGTCCTGAGCCTATTACTGTGACCAGCAACAATTTGGGCTGTGATTTACTGAGCCTACATCACTACCCCAGTGCTGGAGCCAGTACTGGGTTGTAGAGCTGTCTGTTACACTGCACTAAAGGTGAGGAAAGATGGTTTCTCAAAGGAAGTGTAGAATACTGTTACCTTGTGAAAGGAGTTTGGATGTTGAGTGGGTAACCTGTACCTGGGATCTCCTGTCTCCACTATAAAGGCTTCTTGATTTTCAGGGCAGATTCTTCTTCCACATGGAAACAGAGGAAACAGAAGGACCATAGTTTGTTCTGAGTCAGCATGATGGATAGAGGAGAATGTGCTCCCCAGCTAATTCAGCGTCCATTGTACACACACCTTCTGTGACACGGTGGGATGGTCACCAGTAAAGAGAGAAGTAGGGGGCCTGGAACTGTCCAGATGCTACCCATCTGTCCTCATGTAGCTGGGTATGCACACTGCCCCTCGAAGACAATTAATGCTCTTAGTCATTAAAAATTGCCAGGGAGATAATAATACAAATTCTCTTTATAGAAATACCAGGCTGTTACAGTTTTCTGAGTCAGGGAGAAATGCCTATTGTCTTGCTCAGATCGTTTGTGCTACTCTTTCTTATCCGCACTTAAGAAAAACAAAAAATAGGAGACAGGTATGACAGATTAGCAAGGAGATCCAACCAGTCCATACTGAAGGAGATTAGCCCTGGGATTTCTTTGGAAGGAAAGATGCTACAGCTGAAACTCCAGTACTTTGGCCACCTCATGCGAAGAGTTGACTCATTGGAAAAGACTCTGATGCTGGGAGGGGTTGGGGGCAGGAGGAGAAGGGGAGGATGATATGGCTGGATGGCATCACTGACTTGATGGACCTGAATCTGAGTGA
Organism: Madoqua kirkii; assembly: GCA_006408675.1. NCBI lineage: Eukaryota > Metazoa > Chordata > Mammalia > Artiodactyla > Bovidae > Madoqua > Madoqua kirkii. The sequence goes on along the minus strand of SJYC01115120.1, from coordinate 3,047 downwards.
ACTCCGGGAGTTGGTGATGAGCAGAGAGGCCTGGCGTGCTCTCAAAGAGCCGGACGTGACTGAGCGACTGAACTGAACTGAAATGATGGCAGATTAGTACTGAGTATAACCATTATCATCACCATAGCACATCAAAGAACCTGTGTGTCTCTGATTCCATTTTTATTTTAATGGTGGTGATACATTAATTCTGGGCTTCCCAGATGGCACTAGTGGTAAAGAATCCACCTGCCAATGTAGGAGACCCAAGAGACATGGGTTTGATTCCTGGTTTGGGAAGATCCCCTGGAGAAGGGCGTGGCAACCCACTCCAGTGTTCTTGCCTGGAGAATCCCATGGACAGAGGAGCCTGGTGAGCTATAGTCCATAGCGTCACGAAGAGCTGGACATGTCTGAAGAGACTTAGCGCTCACTAACACTGATACGTTCATTGTTGGTGTACATTAAGTGCCTCTACTCACATGGACAGAGTTTTTGATTCTTCTTTATCTCCTGGCCCCTTATCATGGTAAATCTTGGGAATGGCCTTGGTTTTCTTAACTATAAAATAAGAGTAATGCCTATCTCATGTTTTTCTGTGAGGATTAAAAGAATGTATACAAAGTATGTGATGTTAGAATAAGTAAGAAGCGTAGCTCTAGGTAGCCATATATTCCCTACGACTTGTTTCATTAGAGTAATTAACTTCTGTCCTAAAGAAGAGCCCCATTGATCACTTACAGAGTAAGGATAGCTTCTAAGAGCTTTTGAACTGGAATGATAGTCCAAGGATACACCACTGCCCCATGACTGAGAAAGAAAATCTGATGCAACTGAATACTACTTTTCTAGAAAAGGACCTGAGTTACATTCAGGGCGTAGTGCTGAGATGTCAGAAGTAGACTAGAATATTCCCTCCAAGTATTTAATGGAGAAGCATCTATAGGAAGACCTTAGAGCTATGGCCAAGATATCTGGGCCTGACCCCAGATCTCACTAGCTGTGTGACCTTGAATATGTGTCTTAAGACACATATCCAAGAAGGTATGGAAATTCCAATTTTACAAGCAATGCTTTTTTGTTTTCTAAGATAGTTATACCAGTTTACATACTAATTAGCAGTGATTAAGATTTTCTGTTGATCTTTAATCTCACCAACATTTGGTATGATATACTTCCTAATTTTTGCCACTCTAGTAGTTGTAAAATGGTATTTTTTGTGTTCTAAACTGCATTTCCTAGGTTGCTAATGAGCTTAATCATATTTTAATATATTTATTGTCCATTTGTATTTCTTTTTTTGTGTAATTGTCTGATCACATATTTTGCCTGTCTTCCTATTGGATTTTCTTTCCTTTTTGTACTTGTGATTTGTATGAATCTATATATCTAGATACTTATCCTTTTTTAATTGTATGAGTTGCAATTGACTTCTCCCAATTTATGGCTTATCTTTTCAGTATCTTCATGGAGTTTATTGAAGAACAGACATTCCCAATTTTAATGTAGTCAAATGTCTTTCTGGAGGCTTGCCTGAAAAATCTTTCCCAACCCTAAGATCATAAATATGTTTTCTTATATTGTCTTTTGGAAGTTTTAAAGCTTTGTTTTCCACATATAAACCTTAAAGCCATTCAGAACCTACTAGTGTATTTGGTGAACAGTATAGACCCAGTTTTACTTTTCTCCACGTGGACGATCACTGACTAGCCCATCACCCTACTGAGGATCGCCTCCCCTCCCCGTTGCTCTGGGATGCCCCCCACTTGCCTGTCAAGTATCTACACTTGTGTTGTTTCTGTTCTTGTCACTCTCTTCTGTTGTCAGTTTTTGCACCAGTACCTCTCAATGTTAATTATTATAGCTCATAATAAGTCTTACTATCTAGTAAGGCAGACTTCTTTTTCAGGAGTATCTGGGATATTCTTAGGTCAAGTGCCTTAAAAAAAACTTTTTTGAGATTTTGGTTGTAATTCAGTGAGTTTCTAGATGCATTTGAAAAGAACTGATGTCTTCATTTTACTGTATCTCTTTATCTGTATACATTAAATCTCTTCCCTTTTTGCACATCTTTTGTCTAGATTGATTTCTTGGAAGTATATATATATATATATGTGTGTGTGTGTGTGTGTGTGTGTGTAAATATAAAACATTTTTGTTGTTATATTTATGATATCTTAAAAAATTCCTTGTTTCCTTTGTTGCTAGTGTATAGGAACAGTTTATTTTAAAATATTGATCTTATATCTAGATAGCTTGTGAAATGCTCATATTCTTTCCAGTACTTTGTAGAATCTTTTGGGTGATTTTGACAACTGCACTATCTATGAAAAATGAAAATTTTGTTTCTTCTGTAATTTTTAATACCTTTTCTTTGTTTTTATGTCTTACAATGCCACCTTTAGAATAATATTGGACATAGGTGTTGACAGTACAATTCTTGTGCCTTTCTGATGGCAAAAGGACTGTGTCTAGTGTTTTTCCTCATTAAGAATGTTTTCTTTTCTTTTAAATAATTAATGGTTATTGAATTTTATCAAATGCTTTTTCTACAACTATAAGATAATTATATGCTTTTGAAATCTGCTTTTGTGGGGAATCACAATGACGGATTTTCTTACTGATCCACCTTTCACTCATTCTTAGTATAACCAACTTTTTCATGATACAGTATAATTTGTTTCAAATAAACTGCTGAGTTTGTTTGGCTCATATTTTGTTTAGAATTTTTTCATTACTGTCTATATATTAAAATGACTTGTATTTCTTTTAAAAATTACTCTTGCTGTGTTTGATATCTTGATAGCGTGACACTCTTTGCTTTTCTCTGGAAGGCTAGAGTGATTCATGGAAAGTTATTGGAATTTTTCTATAAGATCATTGAGGTCTGATTTTATATGTGTGTGAGGATTTTTAGCTACTGATATAGTTTCTTTAGCAGTTATAGGACTTTTGGACTTTTTACTCTTTCTTAAGTCAGTTTTGCAAAGTTATATTTTTCTAAGAATTTGTCTATTTTTAAGTTTTCAAATTAATTCATTCTTTCTATTTTGTTTTAAATCTCTGCT